>JAYKAV010000280.1:128020-144028 GCA_035582835.1 Phoebastria nigripes | reverse complement strand
CCCACCAGCTCATGAGCCAGAATCCTTTTCCCCCTGTGAGACAGCTGACCTCCAGCTGTCGCCAGCAGGCCTGGTGCCGTGTAAACCTCCCCGTGGTCAAAAAAGCCAAAATTCTGCCGGTGGCACCAGCCCCTGAGCCACGTGTTGATCAGGCGTGTTTTCCTGTCCCTGTCAGTATTCYTCCCTGCCACTGAAGGGAAAATAGCCAATGAACTGAATTGTATGATGTTAATTGCTATATAATACTGTATGTCATCACTTCTATGGTTACTATATGCCATATCAACGGTAGTGCAGTAAGAATCACCCAGATTAATGAAGAATGAACTTTGATGAAACCAAGCAAAGTGCAACGATGATAGAACCGGACAATCGCAGCGATAATGGAACCAGAACTGGCTTCAGCATGCAAAAATCCAACACCACGCACCATCTCTCCTGCCCTGAAAGACTGTTATGACAGATGGAGCCCAAAGTCATGGACTAAATGAACTCAATGGACGTTTTAGAGGGGTGGCCCATAGACTAAGGGAATGATATCTGTGTGTTTATACGAAGAGACCGGGAAAGTGGTGATGATTAATTGGAAGGKATTAGAAAATGTGAGACCGAGGCATAACATAGATGGTATAGAATAAAGGGTGGATACTGTCCTGGTTTCGGCTGGGATAAAGTTAATTTTCTTCCTAGTGCTGTGTTTTGAATTTAGTATTCTCATGAATGTTGATAACACACTGATGTTTTAGTTCTTGCTAAGTAATGTTTACACTAGTCAAGGACTTTTCAGCTTCCCATGCTCTGCCAGGTGCACAAGAAGCTGGTGGGGGGAGCATAGCCAGGACAGCTAACCCAACCGACCAATGGGGTATTCCATACCATATGATGTCATGCTCAGTATATAAGTAAGAAGTGTGGTCCGGGAAGTAGCAATCGCTGCTTGGGCATCGGTCAGCGTGTGGTGAGCAATTGCATTGTGCATCACTCATTTTGTATATTCTAACATTATTATTATTATTATTATTATTATTTATTATTATTATTATTTTTAGTAGTAGTAGTAGTAGTATTTTCCCTTCCTTTTCTGTTCTATTAAACTGTTTTTATCTCAATCCACAAATTTTACTTTTTTTTTTTCCAATTCTCTCCCCCATCCCACTGGGGGTGGCAGGGAGTGAGCGAGCGGCTGTGTGGTGTTTGGCTCCCTGCCGGGTTAAACCACAACACCTTGTAATAAATAATGTTTTACTTGCATAGAATCTAATTTAGGGAGAGCATAACTTAGATTAAAGCAATTTTTAAAACCACAGAAAGTAGGACAGAATGTAGGGTCACCTGCATTTGGTGTGTGTGATAAAGCTCTAGACCAGATAGAAGAAATTTGTTCTGCATAACACCTAAGARCTTATAAAGAATCACTGTTTAGGAGTTTGGAGAGAAGAAAGCACTGGAAAAGAAGATTCAAATCTAACCTCAGTAAGGAATAGCAGAGCACTAAGGAACAGCATAGTGGCCTGAAAAACAGCTTGAGAACCCGGACTCCTCCTCAGCAACCTGTAAGAGCTGATCAAATTTCATTTAAACATAGCTTAGCTTGTCTATAGTAGATATAGATCTAACTCAACAAATTCCGCAGTTATGTATAGTGTCACCTTAAGTGATGTTTTATGTCACTCAAAGTATGCCTTAAAGAGGCATTTTTAGCTAAAATACGTAATTTGTCCTTKGAGTAGGGATGCCTTCCCCATGTCCTTGAAGAACCAACTGGTRAAGGGACTGAAAATATTTCCTCAGCTGGTCGATCCCATTGGTAAATACAGTGTTTCTCAGTGCAGCTAATTAAGGGTGGAATTCGAAGTGACTAGGCAGGTAATGTGTATTTTAGAATTAACTAAATTGCTTTGCATGGGATGATTCAGTTTCTCAAACACAGTCATGTAGCATTATTTAAACTGTCACAAGCTGTTCTTATCTGGCCTCTAACTGCAGGTCCAAAAGTGTTAGGCATCTCCCTAGTGTGTATCTCTATTTCTTGTATCATATTTGACATATATCTACAGGTAGCTTGAATACTCTGCTGCTGTTATAATGACACTTTATGTTTGTATTTAAGMAACTGACATGAACTCTGCCTTTTGGAGAACTGACTCACTCTAGGCTCTGATTCCTATTTAGATTCAGACTTTGTTGACAAAAGGTAGGCATCTATTTTCTTTGGAAGTACCAGACTTCAGCTGGCAGCCTGGGAGGGCACAGGTCTCCTGTAGATCCTGTCACGTACAATCTCAAATGATATTAGACACCTTTACCTAGACAACTGAACTGAATTGCTCGTATCTGAAACAGACATCTATATTTAGATGCCTAGATGTGTCAAACTTGCATTGAATCTCATCCATTATGATGGATAATAAATCTTCCTGTGCATGACTGAAATATATGTTAAAACTTGGTATTCTTAGCAACAACCATTATCTAGTATCTTTTAGTTTCATTTAAGAAGCATAACCTTATTTAAAACCTCCAGTTGTCTCACAGAGTCCTGATTGAAAGAATTAAATTCAGCTGACTGAATATAGATCAGGAATGCTTGCATTATGTGGTAGGTTGACCTTGGCTGGACACCAGGTGCCCACCAAAGCCACTCTATCACTCCCCCTCCTCAGCTGGACAGGGGAGAGAAAATATAACAAAAGGCTCATGGGTTGAGATAAGGACAGGGATATCACTCAGTAACTGCTGTCACGGGCAAAACAGACTTGACTTGGGGAAAAATTAATTTAATTTGTTACCAATCAAATCAGAGTAGGATAATGAGAAATAAAACCAAATCTTAAAAACACCTTCCCCCCACCCCTCCCTTCTTCCCGGGCTTAACTTTAGTCCTGATTTTCTCTACCTCATTCCCCCCCRCAGCACAGGGGTACGGGGAATGGGGGTTGCGATCAGTTCATCACACATTGTCTCTGCCGCTCCTTCCTCCTAAAGGGGAGGACTCCTCACACTCTTCCCCTGCTCCAGAGTGGGGTCCCTCCCATGGGAGACAGTCTTCCATGAACTTCTCCAACTTGGGTCCTTCCCATGGGCTACAGTTCTTCACAAACTGCTCCAGCGTGGGTCCCTTCCACGAGATGCAGTCCTTCAGGAACAGACTGCTCCAGTGTGGGTCCCCCACGGGGTYACAAGTCCTGCCAGCAAACCTGCCCCAGCATGGGCTCCTCTCTCCCCACGGGTCCACAGGTCCTGCCAGGAGCCTGCTCCAGCATGGGCTTCCCACAGGGCCACAGCCTCCTTCAGGGATCCACCTGCTCCAGCATGGTGTCCTTTACAGGCTGGAGGTGGATATCTGCTCCACCGTGAACCTCCATGGGCTGCAGGGGGACAGCCTGCCTCACCRTGGTCTTCACCACAGGCTGCAGGGGAATCTCTGCTCCGGCGCCTGGGGCACCTCCTCCCCTGCCTTCTTCACTGACCTTGGTGTCTGCAGAGTTGTTTCTCTCACATATTCTCACTCCTCTGTCTCCAGCTGCAATTGCTGTTGCACAGCACTTTTTTCCTCTTCTTAAATATGTTATCCCAGAGGCACTACCACTCTCGCTGATGGGCTCAGACTTGGCCAGCGGCGGGTCCATCTTGAGCCGGCTGGCATTGGCTCTATTGGACATAGGGGAAGCTTCTAGCAGCTTCTCACAGAAGCCACCCCTGTAGCCCCCTGCTACCAAAACCTTGCCATGCAAACCCAATATACATTATAATTAAAGCTTTAAGAACTGAACTGAACTGAAAGAAACATTTTTGTTCTTTCCGCATAGCCCAGTCTAGTTCTTAGCATGAAGAAAGAATGGTAAGCGAACTCTGTGCAATCTGACATTACCGTTACAGCCTCCTGCTCAGCCTTCACAATAGTTTCTTTTCTAATTCTGTTGATGGTATGAACTTATTTTGTGTGCTAAAGTCTTCCAGTATGTAGTTCATAGGAAGATGAACTTCAGGTGAAGAATGTCAAAGAAAAAAATACTTGAGTCATTTTCAAGTGAGTGATGAGAGAAACATAGCTTTGCAAGTGAGAAAGAAAAAAGAAAACCCTTTGTGTTTAAAAAAATAAAAAATAAATTGTAACACCTTCCTTGTTTTAACAGCCGTAACTCCCATGAGCTAAAAAATAATAAGTGATGGGGACAAGCCTTCACAGCAAACTGATATGCTGCTTCTGAGATCAATTAGGTTTGGTATCAAATCATGAGAAATGCAAGACTTGACAAAAGACAATTTTCCACACAGATAGTGTTTATTGTGTACTGCTGAATTCAGGGATTAAGAAAATATTGTTTATATTTTAATGCTCAAACACTTTCCCTGATCTAGCATTACTTGATTGGCCCTAATTGAAGCTTATCAGAGAAGTTGAATAACTGTACTCTTCATCCCTTCTCTAGGTTACCTGTATTGTAGCCTAAACAGCAAAGTGATAGGAACAAGGAAAGCTCTGCAGCAGATCTGAGCCCTCTGAAGTAGGCAGAACCCCTCGGCAGCTTCTGTTGCTGGACTGTGGTCTTTGTCCTCCACCATTGTATTGGGTTTATCTGTCCAAGTGTTGGCAGTGGGAGCGCTGCAGGGGTTGCCTCTCTGAGAAGAGGCCAGGGGCTGCCCCATGCCAGGCACAGCCCCATGCCAGGCACATTCCAGCTGGTTCCAGCCAGCTCCAACGGACCTACTGCAGGACACAGCTGAGCCCATCAGCAATGCTTGTGATGCCTCTGTGATAACATCTTTAAGAAAGCAGTTGTGAGAGAGTAAGAAAAATGTGAGAGAAACAGCCCTGTAGACACAGAGGTCAGAGAATAATTGGGGGGAGGACGTGCTCCAGGTGCCAGAGCAGAGATTCCCCTGCAGCCCATGGAGAAGACCAGGGTGAAGGAAGTTGTCGCCCTGCAGCCCATGGAGGACCATGGTGGAGCAGATATCCACCCTGCAGCCAATGGAGGACCCCATGCCAGAGCAGGTGGATGTGCCCTGAAGGAAGCTGCAGCCCATGGAGAGCCCATGCCAGAGCAGGCTCCTGCCAGAACTGCAACCCATGGAGGACCCACACTGGAGCAGGGGAAAAGAGTGAGGATGAAGGAGTGGTGTTGGAGAGAAACTATTATGGACTGACCATAACCCCCCRTTCCCCATCCCCCTACACAGCTCGGGGCTGGGTGGTTAAATGGTAGAGGAGCCAGGAATGAAGGAGTAAAGTTGAGCCTGGGAAGAATGGAGGATGGGGAGAAAGTGTTGTTTAAATTTGTCTTTGTTTCTCACTATCCAAATCTCTTTTAAGTGGCAATAAAATAAATTGATTTTTCACAAGTCAAGTCTGTTCTGCCCATGATGGTAGTTGGTAAATTATCTCCCTGTCTTTATCTCAACCCATGAGCTTTTCCATCTTATTTTCTCCCATTATCCTGTTGAGGAGAGAGAGTGAGAGAGTGGCTGGGTGGTCATCTGGAATCTGGCCAAGGTCAACCCACCACAAATGTTAAAGCCATAAAAAGCCTGTGACATTCTTGAATTGGACTCAGAGATTTTAAGCCACAAAGTTTTATGCTCAGATCTTGCAAAAAATGAAGGCAAAGTATACAGAATTCCATAAGAACCTATGTTTTCCAGGGCAAGGCTAAAATGTTTTCTGGGTCTAGATATGGACTTACACTCAGTGTATGCGTACTGGTTTTGGCTGGAATAGTTAATTTTCTTCATAGTAGCTCATATGGTGCTATTTTTTGGATTTGTGACCAAAACAGTGTTGATAACACACCAATGTTTTACCTATTGCTGAGCAGTGCTTACAGTATCAAGGCCTTTTCTACTGCTCATACTGCCCCGCCAGTGAGTAGGCTKGGAGTGCACAAGAAGTTGGGACGGGACATAGGTGGGACAGCTGACCCCAACTGACCAAAGGGATATTCCATACCATATGATGTCATGCTCAGTACTAGAAGCTGGGGTAAAGAAGGAAAAAAAGGAGGACTTTCAGAGCCGTGGTGCTTGCCTTCCCTAGAAACCGTAACATGAGATGGAGCCCTGCTTTCCTGGAAATGACTAAACATCTGCCTGCTGATGGGAAGTAGTGAATGAATTCCTTGTTTTGCTTTGTTTGCACATGAAACTTTTGCTTTACAAGTTGAACCGTCTTTATCTCAGCCCACGAGTTTTCACACTTTTACCCTTCCAATACTCTCCCCCATCATGTTGTGGGTGGAGTGAGAGAGTGGCTGTCTGGTGCTTAGCTACCTCTCTATCCCATAACAGTATGAACACATAATCCTTTCTTCCTTGTGGTCCAATACTTAGTGTTTCCAATATTTAAAGTTTCTTTTTGTTGTTTTTGTTTTACTTTTTGAAAGCCATTCTAACTTCAGTTCTTTCCTCTTTCTTGAAACTGTAACTCTAGGAGAAATCATGCATGACAAACGTGAACTTTCAACAGAAAATAAAGTTTACAGACCTTCCTGATTGTAGAAGGAAAAGAATAAAAATAAGCCTTTTTTTAAAAATCTTTTTTTTTTCTAGAATTTAGCTTACTAATTTTGGATATGCAAGGTTGTTAAGAATGTGGTGCTAAAGCCAGTCAACTTTACAAAATGACAAGTATAAGTGGTGACTTGAGTATTATCAAAAAACATAATGTGCTCTTTTAATATTTCAAGAACAGCTGCAGATAAGATAATGGAAACATATCATAGGATTCTGGATATGCATTTTATTTTTTCCTTTAATTTTTCTAGACATCATACCAGCTGAATACCCTTTTTAGGTATCAGTTCTTTAGTGTTTGAGTTGTACTTGTCTGAATACAATCAAATACTCCCTACAGTGTAGGGCTGAGGGGTACATCCAGCAGGTAGGGACAGGGACAAGGCTGGAAACTGGCACTCCCATGGTGTCACCGAGTTAGAGACTGACAGCCACGGGTTGAGCTGAAATGGGGCTCCTTGGGCCGTGCACAGGAGGTAGATGGGGCTCCCAGGTGGGGCTGGTCAGAGCCAGTAAGGCCTGTTGGTGCCCTCAGGGCCCTAATAGTACGTATCTTCTGTTTCACTAATACAAGCACTCTTTCTTTCATACTAATTACAAATTAATTTTCCATTTTTATAAGAGAAATATGTAGTGATATTAATGATAAAATCTAAACCTGCATTTCTCAGACAGGAATAGTTGTTGCAGTTTTGGGGAGTTTTCCCAGTATGGAGGCTTTAAGATTGGATCTACAACTGGTTTCCCTCCTTCCGATTTCCTATTGCAATAAGAGAAACTTAAATTTGAAGTTCATTAATTGTCTGAAGTATGGTTAGCTTTTATTACCTCAACACAGACTTATTTTTTACCAGACTTGGATAATGTTCCTCTCTAACCACCATTTCATTTACACCATCTTTCCAGCTTTTCTTTGTGGACATGTTAAAGTTAAGCAAATAAATAAGTAAAACATGAACACTTTTTGCAGAGCATAACAAAAAGAAATAAATGAGAATAGAGACAAATGAGAATGAAGATAAACTGACCTTTTCAAACTTTCAGCATAGAATATAGTGGAGACAAGAGGTTCACTGTGGAAGCTAAGTATACAGTACATGTTCTTACTAGCAATATCAGCAATATAGAAATTGTTTCAGTGTCTTTCCATTAAATGTCTTCATTTARTCATCTTTTAAGAAAGATTTCTTTCTTGGTAAGCTAGTATAATTACTCTATTTTATATACAAACTGTTTTACATAGTAAAGCTTGTTGATGAATGCAAGAGGTGCATATTTTTCTTTTAGCTCTACTTCCGTTTCAAAGTATATCACAGTATCACATGGAGATGTCTGGTTTTTAGTCACGTAGTGTTTTAAAGCATATCTTYTATTTCTTTTTTCAGATGGTAATTTGCTTATTAGTAAAGAGGCCTCAGACATGAAAGAAGGGATTTCTCCTGAAAACCACTGTAATCAAAAGTGAATGAATGCATGAAGAACACTTCACAGTCCCTGAGGGACAGTTACATTCCATAAGACTGGGCCACAGGAATAGGTTTGTTGAATTCTAACTTGCCTATGTTTTTTTCTTCCCTAAGGCTTTAATAAATTGCTTTTTAGAACTACATTGCTGTATTACTGGGGGAATAGGTGGTTGTGAATACTTGAGTTCAGCATACACTGTATCCTGCCTAAATTAAGAAGTATCTCTGAGGGTATTGTCTATACAGAAGTTGCGAAAATGACTGCAGATTGTGTGGACTGAACCAGCTGTAAATTAGATCTCTCAGGTACAGCTATCGGTGTAAATATGGAAGCACAGAACTCCAAGCAGCAAACGAGGCGGTCCCAGGAAGCTGGGTTACAGCACTGCCATGGCGCTCTGACTGCACCGGCATGGTGCTTGAACAAGCTACTTGAAAACTAGCTCAGATATTTGCAAAGAAAAGCTGAGTAAATATATTGATGAGATTTCTACTATTTTGATAAGTAACAATTATATAAGAACCGTAAAATGTATTCTAAATTACCATGTCACAGACACATAGAAATATGTTCTGGGCATTTCATCGAAACAAAGGTGTCTACAACAGCAGAAATAGCTGCTGTTGAGAAAAGGCTGTTACTGTGTCGAATGCATGTGCCTGGTCACGGTAATGCTTTGTACTTGCTCTTCATCTCAGTGACATTCATTTAAYGAACACTTTGTCCTGTTAGTCGCTAAGTAATGTATAGGAGTATGTGTTTATATATGATAAAACTTTATATATGAGACAACATTATTTCCCATGAAATGTTTCTAAAACATGTATTTCCACATTATTAGCACCCCTCTTGCAGCAGAATTTAAGTAGTATATGTAATTGATGCTTTCTTGTACATCAGACCTAGATATTTTAAGAAATTAGTTAACTTTCTTTACATACTGGAGGGGAATTATTTATTTATTTATTTATTATAATCCATAGAAATTCCTTCTCTAATCTTTATCTAATAATTCAGATGTTCCTTGARCTTTCTCTCCATCTTACTTTGTAAYGATTTGATGCTCAATGCAGGCTGAAGTTACTCATCAGTTCTGTCTTTTTATGATCTGATGATCAGGACAAGCTCAGATTTCTTTTGGATCTGTCTTCTGCAAAAGATTTTCTAACCTGCTCTAGATGTTAGTCCTGAGACATCACAGCTAAAGGCAGCTTGGACATTGCGAACTGGTGCTTTCTTACATCCATCTTTAATACCCAAACCTTATAGGTTCCTTAATCTGCTCAGAATTTTTGTTCAATTACAGTAGGCATGACATGAGTTTGGGTGCATATGAATAATTATGTTCTGGGAATATTAAAGGGTATAGTTTGCTATTATCATTGTTCCTTCTCTCCTTAATGTGCTTATAGTCACAGTTAAATTCTGCCTTTTATGAAAAGTATCAAGATGGCCTGGTCAATTTTATTCTAAAATGATTATTAATGACTCTTTGGATTATTGACTGTTCAGAATCTTTTGGGGTAGAGTTTGTATCCTTCAGAATTCTAGGATTATTTACATGAAAGCATATTTTTCCTTGATCTATGTAATTGTAAATATATTTTAACCTATAATTTCAAATGCATATAGAAGGCAGAGAAAGTAAAAATACATTAGAAATTGCTTTATATACAATATTATTTATTAGGAAGGAATTTTATGTAATGGATATATTGTGGAGTCAGCAAAGAAGGCTTTCCACAGTTACATGATTATGGGGAAATAATTTCCCATCTTTGCCTCTGCTCTCCCTTCCATTGTCTGTCTTATCGTTCTAGAAGCTAAGCTTTTCAAGGTAGTATGTTACGTTTTTGTTAGTGTACTTAACACGAGAGCTCCACCCTTTTTAGGGATTAACATTCATGTTGGTATGTAACACTAAAGTTTGGGGTCGTCTTTGCAAACAAACGGAAAAGTAGGGTCATAACCTTAGTTGGTATAAACTGCATAGCACCATTGAAGTCAGCTGATGTATATCAAATGAAGATCAGATCACAGTCTCTGTGCTGCTTGAAACTACTCAGGTTGTGTATTCCATTACCCCATCCTTTTTGCACAATAGGGATGACAAAAGGACAGTGTTGAATATAGATTCAAAATCATGTCATCACTGAGGCAGAAAAAGAAAAACAAATTTACAAATCTGGAGCATTTATAATATCTTTTAGGAACAGATACACATGATAAGTAAAATGAGATACATAGAAGTTGGTGGGAAGCACCATTTTCTCCATCTTGGAAGTCTTCATAAAAACCACTTTTCCTCTCCCCCCAAATTATCGAATGCTCAACAAAATATAAAGTATAACTGAATATTACTGAACTATCTGAAGACAGGGCCAGGTTGATTTTAGTAAAGATGAAAAGGGACACCATTCCAGGGGTAGAAGGAGAAGCCCACAAAAACAAGCAAGTATACAACAGAAAAGGACTACGATGTGTATTACCGTTAGATAACCTTACAAGCAGAGGGGTTAACTGAAACATACAGGTTTTCAAATACTATGCAATAAGCAACGTGGATCTGTAGACAAAGAGTAAACCTGATATAAATTTGTATTACCTCAGCCTGGTTCTCAAAAATGTCATTGGAACAGCCATTTGGCATTTCAAGAGAAATATAATAATTTATTAACTTATTCATAGCACAGTTGTTATTGCTAGCTTGCACGTGTTAAATTATTGATAGTTGTTGGCCTGCCTGTAATCAGATTATCTATGATAATGTAAGGGGAAGAAATCCATAAGAATCCACAGCTGCTTAGGCTTCTGACAAGTTGGAATTAGGAGATAGGAGTGTACTCATTCCCCTGCCTTTCTGCTTGGTTCCTCAGGAAGGGGGTGGAGAAAGATGGCCAGACAGTAGATGATGTGCAATTGTGCTAAAGGAAAATGATGTACCTTGCTCTCATAATGCTAACTGACTGAAACAATTATGTCGTCCTGAAAGGCAGCACTTTCTAAAGCTGAAAAGTTAATTAAAATATGGTTAGCATAAACTCCTAGATTTATCTTGCCAACCTTGCCTTTTGCTATTAGCAATCAAGAGAGGTATTAATTGATGGACTATTTGTTGATAACCATGACATTCCCATCTTCTTGCTAACTTTGTCTATCATCATGAGTGACATGTTATGGATACTGGCAAGATAACTTATCTATGATGGAGTTGTGACAATCTCTCTAGTAGCGTTTGAATGAGTAGATGCTGACCTCTGTAAAGTAGTTGGAGCTGTGAAATGATAGTCTGCTCTTTCCAACACTTTTAAAACTGAAAAACTGAGATAGAAATATCCTTTCTGTTTTTGTTTGTTTTTTTTTTTCTTTTTTCTTTTTTCTTTTTTTTTTCTTAATCACAAAATGGAGAATTAAGTAATGTAAAACCTGGGAAATGTATAGACCTCAAAGTCTTGGCTGATAAACATTCATGTCTTCTAAAGTTTAGAACAATACATCTTTTTCTTGAGGTATATTGTGTTACTAAGGTAAAATATATCTGTAGTAAGCCTAAAAAGAAATTGAAGCAATGCCTATAATAGTAAATTTAATGAACTCAAGACCATTTTTCGGGTATGACCAGGACAAAGTGACCCAGCTCAATACTTCTACACTTTCTTATCCTGTGATTGCCCACTACTTTGTATCTTCAAAAGCTTCTGTGGCATTTAAGGTTACATCTCCAAGGCTCTTGGGACCCTTAAACAATGCTTGAGGACATGCTTGAGGTGAAATCCGTCTGGCTCAGGTTGAATAGGTTGATGACCACCTGACCCTTAAATTTGTTCAAGGTCTCCAAGCAGGTTATTTCCCCACCTATTAACTTCTGCAGAGCCTAATGCAGTAGAACATGTCAGAACATTGAATTTGGTTCATACCAAAGCACAGCAAGTAAGGTCTCTTTTACTCAAAAACTCAGTTGATGATAAAGGTGGTGCCAGTCCTTTCCATCTTTTTATGCAGGTATTATGGGCTACTAACACTTATCTGAAATACAGAAGAGTTGGTTTATTTCTTAAAAAGTCAAGATATTTAATTTTTGAAGTCAGAAAATGTATCACATGTAGCTTGGTGAGCAAACTGCTCTGCTTACACTCTGCATGATAAAACGCATAAACAATTATTGAACATAAGAATGGCAGCGTTTCTTTCAATAGACGGTTTTAGGAACTGGGTAGGTGCTCATATCCATAGTGAGATTAGGGTTGATATTTTCTGGAGCGACTGTCTCTCTGTAGCTCAAAGGCATCTAAGGTCCAGGGGTATTACTGCAGTCTTGAGACTCCACTATTTCCCCACGTTGTTGGTACTGTTTCAGTCTTCTGGAGGGATGAGGGAATCTGTTTTGAATTAGCATTGTCCTTTCATTTTCCTTTCATTCTGTTTCTGTTTGTTTGCTAGTTTATTTTCTGATCTCTGCTTTTCACTCCTCCTCACTTTTCATTTTTGTTTTTGGGAGAGTCTTTTGTCTGATAATTTCACATTCTGTCTTGAACAGAATATGAACCTCAAGCAATGTTCAAATTCAATCAAGATTTACAGCTGAGGATGTTTAAATGGTTTGCAAACTARGTAAAATAAAAGCTGTAGTGTCCCTTGTGACTCACAGTTGATCTTATCAGAGGGTAGTTTATTTTAGAAACTGAAAAATATAGCTTTATAGATCAAATTTGAAACTTGTCTTTGAACTTGTATCTCATACCTTATTGGTGTAAATAACTAAGTCTACCAAAATTAAAGTAGACTCCCTTTACCACCCCATATTTGGGATCTGCATATACATAAATCAAACAACTAGTAGCGATCTAGTGTGTGACATGGCTGCTTGCTCATGTAGAACAGAATACATAACATTTCTTGAGCTTCTGTGCCTACTAATATAAAAAGTGAAATCAGAAGCTGAAAATATAATTCTGAGTATTAGCAGCAAAATAAAAGTAGCTAAGCCATTTCATATACTAAGGTGTCTTCTGACTATGCAGGCACAAGAGATGCAGAAAATATGCCCTATGTTTTAATTACATCTAGGTGCCTATATCTGTTATAGTAAACACAAAAGATAAGATTCCTGTACTGAGAAACTGAAATAATTTGAAAAACCTTAAAGTTATACAGGCGTATGTACACATGCACGCAGGAAAAAAGTAGGAGGAAAAGAAATTTCTATGCATTTGTTTGCCACTCATATTTGTGTTTTATCATTGTAGATATATTTGGTACATATTGCTTCATAAGACTCTGTCCTGGTTTCAGCTGGGATAGAGTTAATTTTTTTTTTTCCTAGTAGTTGGTATAGTGCTGTGTTTTGGATTTAGTATGAGAAGAATGTTGATAACACACTGATGTTTTTAGTTGTTGCTAAGTAGTCTACTAATCAAGGACTTTTCAGCCTCCCATGCTCTGCCAGGTGCACAAGAAGSTGGGAGGGARCATAGTCAGGACAGCTGACCCAAACTGGCCAACGGGGTATTCCATACCATATGACGTCATGCTCAGTATATAAAGCTGGGGGAAGAAGAAGGAAGGGGGGGACGTTCGGAGTGATGGCGTTTGTCTTCCCAAGTAACCGTTACGCATGATGGAGCCCTGCTTTTCCTGGAGATGGCTGAACACCTGCCTGCCGATGGGAAGTAGTGAATGAATTCCTTGGTTTGCTTTGCTTGCGTGCACGGCTTTTGCTTTACCTATTAAACTGTCTTTATCTCAACCCACGAGTTTTCTCACTTTTACCCTTCCAATTCTCTCCCCCATCCCACCGTGGGGGGAGTGAGCAAGCAGCTGTGTGGTGCTTAGTTGCTGGCTGGGGTTAAACCACGACAGACTCAAACCACCAAAAACTCTTAGATAAAATCTTGAACTGTCCACTAAGCCAAATTTCTATCATTTATATTCTTTTTCTATTCAGATTCATTTGCTGTCTTTCAGTGTTATTATGAAGGGCAGAGCCAATAAAGGACACGGTTTTCTACAAATGTAGGATGTAATCTATACCCCTGTGTTAAGGATCTAACTCTCTATACCATGCAAGGGGAGACCTGTAGGCCACAGAATTTAGCCCACATCTGCCTAACACTAAAATTTAGCTACCTGCAGACCACTAGTAGGTACTAATCAGGTGTTTAATGGTTTCATTGCTCACAGTTCGTACATTAGTATTCTCCTCATATATAAACCTATCTCAAATGAATTGAAGCAACCTTGAGCCTCCTTTTCAAAATTAGATGTTGTTTGGTAAATGTAAACTTCTTCACTTGCTTGGTAGAATCATTGTCTATTAACAAGCTAATTTTGCCTTTGCAGACTATTTAAATAGTCTATCAGTATAAGAAATTTCCTTGTAGGGTGACTAATATCAACRCTTCTTCCCAGCAGCATGTTTGATAAACCTGTAAATTACACATTTATATCTGTGTAAATGTAATCAAACCTGTAATTTACGCACTTACATCTGTTACATCTGTAACATGCAGGGCCTGATTATTATTTACAAAATGGCCATTGTATATGATGCTGAAACTAAAAATGGAGTCTTCAGGTTGGTGTAATTTACATTACACAAGCCTAAAGGTTCACATAAATTACCTTAATAGCATAGTACAAAGAATTTCCCTATAAATGAAAATCAAATCCATTATGTTTGCAGAAATTAACTGGTACTTGTTGATCTCGCTGTTGTCGTTGTTTTGTTGTTTTTTCCTAGAGTTTTTGAGTCCTACTCTTCATTTTCGACTCCAGCAATAAACAATCTGTGTCAAACCACTCTTTTCTGGCTTAGTGTGAGTAAAACCTGCTGTGAAGAGGAGTTTTGTAATCTGGTGGCACACCTAACTAGTATCCCTTAATGTATTTCTGTAGTTGTCCTCGTTCCGGCTGGGACAGAGTTAACTTTCTTCCGAGTAGCTGGGGGGGGTGCTGTGTTTTGGGTTTGGTATAATAGAAGTGTTGATCGCCCACTGATGTTTTCGTTGTTTCTGGGTGGTGCTTGCACTGGGGAATTTTTGGCCTCCTGTGCTCTGCCAGGTGCACGGGAAGCTGTGGGGGAGCATATYCGGGGCTGTTGACCCAGCTGGCCAATGGGGTATTCCATACCATGTGACGTCATGCTCAGTATAAAACTAGGGGGAGGGGCTCTTGCGTCTCGTGGCGGCCTAGGCATCGGTCGGTGTGTGGTGAGCAGCTGCATTGTGCATTGACTGCTTTGTATATTCTATTATTGTTAGGAAAAATTTCTTTACTGAAAGAGTGGTCAAGTGTTGGAACAGGCTGCCCAGGGAAGAGGTTGAGTCACCGTTCCTGAAAGTATTTAAAAGACGTGTAGATGAGGCACTTAGGGACATGGTTTAGTGGGCATGGAGGTGTTGGGTTGATGGTTGGACTCAATGATCTTAGAGGTCTTTTCCAAC
The DNA here is from genome assembly GCA_035582835.1 of Phoebastria nigripes. Classification (NCBI taxonomy): domain Eukaryota; kingdom Metazoa; phylum Chordata; class Aves; order Procellariiformes; family Diomedeidae; genus Phoebastria; species Phoebastria nigripes. The sequence goes on along the minus strand of JAYKAV010000280.1, from coordinate 128,606 downwards.
CTTAATTATTCTATGATTCTATGATTCTATGATTGTTGTTGTTATCATTGTTATTATTACTTTCTACTTTGTTTTGTTTCATGTAGTAAACTGTTTTTATCTCAACCCGCGAGTTTTCCTGCTTGTGCCCTCCCGATTCTCTCCCCCATCCTACCGGAGGGAGGGAAGGGGGTGAGTGACCAGCTGCGTGGTGTTTAGCTGCTGGCTAGGGTTAAACCACGACAGTCCTTTTTGGTGGCCAACATGGGGCATGAAGGGTTGAGGTAACAACAGATTAACTACAGCGTATTAAAGAATTTATATCTGTTAACAGTTCTTGGTGACAATATGGATTCATCTGTTCTTGATATTAGTTTATCATCTGATCTGCACCATGCTCTTGTTTTTGCTGCACATGTTAAAGATTGGTGTTGGTTTCTGCAGTCTGCTGYGCTCTGCAGTGATTAGWGAYGTTTTGCCGGGGAGATCTGTTATCAAAATGCTGGCATTGGGCATTATTTGGTATCTGGGTGTTGTACTGAAGCCGTTCCTGTACTTTGGGTACCACCTCTTGGAGACAATTAGCAATTATACCTCTTCCTCTGAG
>JAYKAV010000280.1:111018-122132 GCA_035582835.1 Phoebastria nigripes | reverse complement strand
TGCTGTAGATGGGGATAAAGTCCCTGTAGTGCACATTAAAAATATGCTGGGGAAGACAGTCTGGGTTACTYCTGCCTCGGGCAAGGGAAAACCCAYTCGTGGGATTGCTTTTGCTCAAGGACCTGGGTGCACTTGGTGGGTAATGCAAAAGGATGGGGAAGTCTGATGTGTACCTCAAGGGGATTTGATTTTGGTTGAAAATAGCCAATGAATTGAATTGTATGACGTTAATTGCTATATAATACCATATGTCATCACTTCTATGGTTGCTATACATCATCAATGGTATTGCAGTAAGAATCACCCAGATTAATGAAGAATGAACTTTGATGAAACCAAGCAAAGTGCAACGATGATAGAACCGGACAATCRCAGCGATAATGGAACCAGAACTAGCTTCAGGATGCAACAATCCAACACCACACACCATCTCTCTCGCCCTGAAAGACTGYTATGACAGATGGAGCCCAAAGTCATGGACTAAATGAACACGACGGACATTTTAGAGGSATGGCCCACAGACTAAGGGAATGATATCTGTGCGTATATCTCAAAAGACAAGAAAAGTGGTGGTGATTAATTGGAATGTATTGGAAAATGTGAGACCTGGGCATGACCTAGATGGTATAGAATAAGGGGTGGATACTGTCCTGKTTTCGGCTGGGATAGAGTTGATTTTCTTCCTAGTAGCTGATACAGTACTGTGTTTTGAGTTTGGTATGAGAAGAATGTTGATAACACACTGATGTTTTAGTTGTTGTTAAGTAGTGCTTACACTAGTCAAGGACTTTTCAGCTTCCCATGCTCTGCCAGGTGCACAAGAAGGTGGGAGGGAGCATAGCCAGGACAGCTAACCCAACTGTCCAACGGGGTATTCCATACCATATGACGTCATGCTCAGTATATAAACTAGGAGGTGTGGTCTGGGAAGTAGCGATCGCTGCTTGGGGACGGGCTGGGCATCGGTCAGCGTGTCGTGAGCAATTGCATTGTGCATCACTCATTTTGTATATTCTTCCATTATTATTATTATTATTTCCCCTTCTGTTCTATTAAACTGTCTTTATCTCAGTMCACGAATTTTACTTTTTCTTTGTGATTCTCTCTCCCAACCCACTGCAGGAGGAAGGGAGTGAGCGAGCTTCTGTGTGGTGTTTGGCTGCCTGCCAGGTTAAACCACAACAATGGAGAATGACATAGCTGATCAAARGGTGCGAAGAAACAAGCCTAAAATTGCTACTGAATCTTAAGAAAATAGACAGGCATTGACAGATGCTTGAAGAGTATAAAGCTGCCTAGCTGTGTAAGACAGGCAATGGAGAGATACAATAGTAAAAACATGATCTTACAGCRTATTTTGGACTGAAAAGGCCACCAGTAAAATGCTGAATATCCAGCAAGAAAAGAATAAAAATATTCATGATGAAACTTAAAATTCTGTAGCAGACATCAGAGAAATTGAATATTTAATACCAATCTCAGTTTTATGATACTTTATTTTCRTATGAAGAACTTTACAGATCAAAGTGAAAGAAGTCCAAGAACATGTACAATAATGGTATTGGCAACACAAAGAATGAGAAATGTAATTCAAAAGTGGAGGTACATCTTTTTGCAATTATTTTATCAGATTTGATAAAAAAAAATCTTGGTCTTTAACGAGACTTTCAGTTTGTTCTTTAGCCACTTTTGTAAGGAAATATAAATAAATCAACAACAGAAACTGTTATAACCCAAAGACTGTTCACTGCAAAGTACTTAGCATATGCTGTGCTGTATGGAGCTTTTGCAACATCCACATAAACCTAGCTATTGGCAGCGGAAAAAAAAAGGCAATAATCAAAATGTAAGCCTTCTTTTCCTCATTGCAAGTATTTAGATTTCATTCACTGTAAATGTTCTAAGAAATATATTTTAGACAAAAAATAAGTTAAGCAAGATTTTTTGAGAGTCATGTTGTTCTCCTTAGCACACCATTGCATTCCTGTACCTCCAGCTTATATATTGCAAAATATTTTATCTATGGTCATTAAAAACTTTCAAATACAGCCTCAAGTCTTTCTTGACTCTAGTGGATCAGAATTTTCTAGTCTTGAGGCAGGAACTAAGATAAAATTAGAAAAATAGTGTAGAGATCTTAATTGTCAGCTGCTTAGATCCTCAAAAATCTAGCCATTCTTACAGCTGAAGCGATAGGAGTTCTGCCACTTTTGAAACTTTCCTTTTTTCAGTCAAGAAAACTGGTTATCATCATCACCATGACCAATAGTTGGGAGGAAGATATGGCATCTTAGTCAGTAAATAATTTCAGCATTGCAGCCAATGCTAAAACATTATCCCAATTTCATTGTATTTCCATACTAATTAAAACAATTATAGGGTTTTTAATTGATGTACTCTGAATATATTAGCTGTAATATAGATATTAGATATTAGAGCTCATTCATGAATGGTCTAACGACCAGGCTATGATAGGTCTGTGATGGGTTTCTCTTTGTCTGCTCTGATGAAGTTCTTTCACTTCATATGGAATGTTTCAATACACAGAGAACATGAACAAGTTATTAATTCTTTAGAATAGAATAGAACAGAATAGAATAGAATAGAATAGTTCAGTTGGAAGGGACCTACAACCATCATTTGACCAATGACCACTTCAGGGCTGACCAAAAGTTAAAGCATATTATTAAGGGCATTGTCCAAATGCCTCTTAAACACTGACAGGCATGGGGCATCGACCACCTCTCTAGGAAACCTGTTCCAGTGTTTGACCACCCTCTCAGTAAACAAAYGCTTCCTAATGTCCAGTCTAAACCTCCCCTGGCACAGCTTTGAACCATTCCCACGTGTCCTGTCACTGGATACCAGGCAGAAGAGRTCAGCACCTCCCTCTGCACTTCCACTCCTCAGGAAGCTGTAGAGAGCAACGACGTCACCTCTTGTCTCCTTTTCTCTAAACTAGACAAACCCAGAGTGCTTAGTCACTACTCATAGGACAATTACGATATTAGCCATATGGTTAGCACATTTGTTTTTAAAAATGGGGATCTGAGCCCTTCTCAGTGAGTAATTACATTAAGACAAATTTGGTCAGGCTTCTAAAGGAAAGGGAGGCAGTAGCCTCATTCTTCCTGATCTTTTATTCAGGTTAGGTATGTTTGGAGCTCTGTGGGCAACCTCTAGCTGGAAAATATTATTAGATCTCAGATGTGACCTAGATCTGGAAGCAGTTTACATCTCTTATAATGTTTATATAGAAATACGTAGTGCTCAACTCAACTTCCCCATTGTGGCATCTCAAAGCTGAGGATGACTATACGACTAAAGAATTAATCACTTGTTCATGTTCTCTGTATGTTGAAAGAATCCACATGAAGTGAAACAACTTCATCAGAAGAGACTAAGAGAAACCCATCACAGACCTATCTTAGCCTGGTCGTTAGACCATTCATGAATGAGCTCTAATATCTAATATCTATATTACAGCTAATGTATTCAGAGGTGGTATTTCTTTTAATGACTGTTAATTATCTGGCTATTAGGCTGTTAYGTGAAGCTAATGTTTGGATCCCTTGAATTATCAGCAAAGAGAAGGAGACACACCAGAGTGGAATGAATCAGTCTTGAAAGAGGGCTACCACTGTTTCCAGGAAAACCTTAGACAACTAAAATCTAATAGAACCTAAACAGAAGATATGACTCAGGCTTAGGGTTACATGTTTAGGCTACAGCTTACTGGAGTTTTTTAAACTTTTACTACCACTTCAATGTTTGCATTAGGCATCCTAAGTAATAATTAGGTACATATGCTCCTTAGTGAATTTAGTGACTTTAATTTTGGCTTTAGTTAATACACAGATCCTTCACAAAAAATTCCGTATGCAGAAATATGCTAGGGGGTGTTCATACAGCACTTCTACCTCTAGCAGACAGTGCTCTTGCTCACTAAACCCCCAAGGRTGCTTCAAATATGCATGATTCCAAGCACCTGTGTCGTACATTATGTTCAACACTGATTTCTAKAATGTCTTAGAACCACTTTGCAAATGCTGTCCTTCACCCTCTTTACACATAWACTTCCAATATTTCTCAAGGTGTCATGGCTATAAAAGTGTGTACTTCAGAATGCTCAATCTAAACCAGCAGACACCTCTGAGCAGTCATGCATGACTAATTCCAGTTTAGAGTAGCTTGTTCTCTTCATCCTCAACTTGGAGATGCCACGATGGGGAAGTTGAGTTGAGCACCACATATTTCTACATAAACATTATATGAGGCTTAAAACTCTGATTGTCAGTTAGTTAGAAAACTACCTGCAAACCAACATGCAAAAGCGTGAAAGTTAATGGAACAGAAAATGCAAGATGCTAATACAGAAAATGCCTATATTTAACATTCTGTTCTCATCCTCTCCAGTACCACAGGATTTTACCTCTAATTTTGAATTACAAATCTCAAATGTAAAATTGCACAATATCAATTGAACTACAAAGGAACAACGATTTTTCGTAACAAAAAATTTTTTTKAAAAAATTTTTCATAACACATTCAGTCAATTGCTTTGTTTAGTTTACTTTTTTCATACTGTGCAAGTAGGGATTAAAAAACATACACAAAAGAAATCTATTAAATTTCATTATGATATACTACTTTTCAAAACTGCAACATTATGRCATATAGGCTAAGCTGAACATGTGCTGGAAAGCATTAAAGGGTCTATTTTTCTTAACATTGCATGAGGACTTAGTAAGGCAACATTGACTACCTAAACTGTCTAAATCAATGCTGACTGTTTAGAAATCCACTTAGAACTACCACCAATAAAGCCAGATACCATCCAGGAAAAAAAAAAAATCTTTAAAGGAGAGCACTATTCTTCTCTCTCTTTGGCTGTCATTTTAAATTGACTAGTCTTCAGGGCAGGAAATGTATGAAAATTTATTTAAGGAGCTACCACAAGCTAAACTGTTAGAAAAGGAAGCCTGGCAAGGAAAAAGCTCAAAGAAAAAATGAGAAGATTAATCCGTTAGTGAGAGACACAGATGAGTGTACACTGAAGTGATAAGTGAATCTTCATTTTAAGTGTGATCAGCTCCCAGTTATAAAACTTGGGTTTTTTAATGGACTTCTCACTTTTCCAGGAGTGTTTATTGGATTCTCTTCCTTAATGGTTCTCTAAACTGTAACTTTAAAATTGTATGTTATTGACAACCATTCCGAGAATGTGTGATCATTACCCATTTTAAAAGGAAACTATAGGAGTGTTTCTAGTGCCTAAGAGACTACAGAAAAAAACAGAAAACAATACGATATTATAAAGAACATACTAAATATTGCACTTCTTAGTTTTGTATCCATATTATATTTACAGTATCTAAAACATGATAGCAGGCATATTCTGAAGTAAGCTTAACAAATGAAAGATTGTCTTAGCAAAATAAAGTTCTTTAGGCTGCTGACTAACGAGCTACTTTACATCACAGCAAAAGGGAAATGAGAGAAAATTATAGATCTGCCCCATGGAGGCAGCCCATGGTGCAGAGAGAGAACACAATAAAATCAGCCATCACTACAGAGATTGTCTCATTTGAAAAGGTTCAGTCAAAAAGCAGCAGGCTGTCATTCAGACAAGTTCTTTGTCATTGTAGCTTGCATTTCTATACTTTTACATCACAGGTGTTTAGATTTAAGCATCAGTTTCATTAGTGACTTCTTACCTATGTCAGCTTTCATGATGGGAACCTTGCAAGGAGAGTAGTTTAAGTTTCAATGGGTAATTACTTCATTTTTGGAGTGAGGAACAGCATAAATGGGTGAAAATTGGCCAAAGGGGAATTCCAGGACTGTCAGAGAGGATATCTTCAGCTCCGCCATAGCACCTTGGGGCAACAACAGTAACAGCATACTGGGTTTCATCAAAAAGGGTGTGACCAGCAAGTCAAAAGAGGGTGATTATTTCCCTTTACAAAGCAATTGCAAAGCTAAGTCTGGAGTATCAGATCCAGTTTTGGGCCATGCTGTACAAGACAGGTGCTGACAACCTGGAGAAAGTCCAGTGAAGAGCCACCAAGGTGGTAAGGGGGCTGGAGCACATGCCATGACAAGAGGCTGAAGGAACTGATCCAACTTTGAAATTAAACCTGCCTTGAGCAGGAGGTCAGATCAGATGACTTTTGGAGGTGTCTTCCAGGCTGAATTTTACTGTGATCCTATGATTTGCAGAATGAAATTCAAATCTCAGAGCTTCATGGGCCCTGCAGAAAAAATAAAGAGTGCCTTGGAAAGAATATATGCAGGTGAACCCATTCCATAGCCTGTCTATAGGGTGATTCTCCCTTTTTGTAGGCAAGCATTACCAGTTTAGGGAGACTGCAAGTACTGCATTTTGTGTGGTTCATGCCTATGAAATACTTCTTGTACAAATCAGTTAGGCATACCAAAGCAGACTTAGTTCTTCCATGTTTCCCACCATTGTCAAGTGCTCATGTATTTCTCATTTGACTTTCTTTGTGGCCCTTATTTTCTTTGTGTCACTCATTTTCTTATCCAGCTTAGCCATGCTGACAACTTTGACAGTCTGAGTGCACACAGTCCAAAGCTAACAAGTGAAGCTTATCAGAAGATACCCTTTTTTTGTGCCTCTGATCACAGAACTTGAACTTCGGTACCTTTATCTTTTATCAAAACAAACTTTCAAATCCTTTGAAGTACAGCAGCCTCAAGAGTGCTGGTATCAACTTTTCTCAATCATACATGGCTACAGCCATTTTCATACTGCTTCTTTGTGCATGGTGTGGAAAAGCACTGCTTGAATAAGACAAATAGGAAAATGTTACAATACCCTTTTACAGCAAAACCATAAAAAGCAAAGCATCTGCTGAGACTCTTGCACTTGAAAGGATGTTCTTGAATGATTTAAGGATAGTCTGACTGATATTATGGATACAGTACAATTCAAAGATGAATTGAAGTAGGAGACAATGTAAGCTGTATCAGAACTGTGAAAAGACTTTTTGGCTGAAATATGTTGTTTCATTTGGCATGTACTTGGTGTTTAAAATTGCATATAGAGCATAATATTTTCTTTTATTCAGTGTCTCATCTTTCAGGATGTGTTGTCAGGCAATATCTGTAATTCCAAGGTGAGGGAGGACTGCTCACTGTTTTTCACGGTGTTCAGCATCTTAAAGAATTGGCCAGTGCACTTCTTCTGGAAATGTTCTCTCTTTTGATGAAGGGGAAAAAATTATAATCATGCATGCAGAAGATGAAGTTGCACCAATCACGTCTGCTAATATTTAGTGCACAAAAAAATCAAAACAGAAGCATTTTATGGGCACCTAAAGTAGGGTATATCACTTGAAAATCCAGATGACACAGGCTGATAAAAGTACTGAGGGAAAAAAAAAAAACCACCACTGATTGGCAATCTATGACATGCCAAGTGAACAGCGGGAGGTGGTGAAACAGTGCATGCTTTTTAGAGGAAATTTATTGTGCAGAGGTAGGCCTTCCAGCCAAGCAGGAKTGGAAGCATAAATGTCAGAGATATTTGATGCAGAGAGCATCACTTAGGGCTACCATCAAGTCTAGAAAACAATGGTGAAAAGAAAGTAAATGAAAATTAACAAATGAAGAGAACATTTATACACAATTTCAGAGGCCTTAGGACAATAAAATAGTTGTTTAAAGAATACTACCAGCAATATTTTCCTAGTTTGGCATCATATTTATCTGTTAAATTAGTATTTTTGTGGATTTAGCTATAGCGGAAATAACAGTAACAGATGTGAGAAAATATTGTAAAATATATTGTAGAGGAAGTCTGTAAATACTATTCATAACTAATGACTCATAACAGGATGAAATGCAATGCATTCTTCTGTGTAATCATTTAAATGAGGCAAATGAGTTTTCATCAAGATTAAAACATATATTCTCTTACTCCTTTTCCTGTTAAAAAATACTTTATGTTTTTCATTTACTGCTCGTTTTTTAAATTCTTGCTTTCTTTGTTGATGTGCAGCTTTTCACAGACATTAAATTAATTGTAAGTCACAAATATTTATAATTCTTTTTCTGATGACACACTTGGGTTTTAACTGTGTGCTAAATTCAATGGGTCAACATGCATAAGCCATCAATATTTGTGTCTACACAGATAAATGGAAGAAAAATTTCACTAAAGAAATATAAGAGTATGCAGAAGATTTTCAGAACACATTAACGAATAAAACGAAAAATGAAACTTTCCTTTCTGCTTTGCACTATACTAAGACAATCATGCCTCTGTTTAACCTTATTAAAGACTTATTAATCTGTTTCACCAGGATATCATGAAGACATTTCAATGAATATGAGGGACTAATCATGAATGTAATTTGTTATTACAAAAATTCGAACCACATCCTAGACGGATACATGAAGACATTTTTCTGTGCTTCAATAGCAGAACTGCAAGCATCCTAACCAGAAGGATCACTATAGAATTTTTTACTAGTGAGAAGTCTGTACAGATTTTTCAGGGTTAACAAATATGTACACTACAAAGTACTGTCCCTTGATTCCTATCACAGAATGCTATGAGTCCAACTCCTGACTGATTTTAAGAGACGGCATGGAATGATTCTGAGTCCCTCTGCTTCTCAGGAACAGTTTCTTTTCTGGGTACTATTAGACCCAATGGTAGTAGAATTTAACTTCCGGATTGCATTAGTAGAAATTTGAATGCCTCCAGTAAAATCTTGAAAAACTATTTTGTCAGTTACAGCTCTTTGGAGTTGTTTGGTTTTCTTTGTTTGTTTGTTTCCTGTCAGTGCATTTAAATATTAATAGCTTCTGTTTTGTGAGAGCTATGTATAAATTATAGTTAGTACATTTTGGAAAYCTACTATTAGATTTTTATTTTAACAAAATATGAATATGAAATGTCTATGAGTTCACATTTTACATCCTGAAATGAGTAGCTATTCTAATATAGACAGTGACATTTGGTGATCTACCTAGCTAGCCAAAGTCAGAGAAAAACAATTCATATAGCAAAGTAAAATAATGAGACAACTGCAGCAATCACAATTTCTACATTTGTAAGTTAAACATATGCGCATTTATTGTCAATATTTCAAAGTGGGGAAAAACTGAGACAGGACATTTCTAATAAAAGATTTCCAGTCCAAACTTCAATATAGTCGGATACATCTTATGGGATAAAGAAAGGAAAATATTATAACAGATTAGTAATACCATGTTCCCTATAGCCTTATTCATTGAAGAGATTGATGGAGTCATTCCCGCAATGAATTTGACCATTTCTCAATGTCCAGATGGAGATCAGTGATGAGTGGTGTCCCTCAGGGGTCCGTATTGGGACCAGTACTGTTTAATATCTTCATCAATGACATAGACAGTGGGATCAAGTGCACCCTCAGCAAGTTTGCAGACGACACCAAGCTGAGTGGTGTGTTTGACACACCTGAGGGAAGGGATGCCATYCAGAGGGACCTGGACAAGCTCGAAAAGTGGGCCTATGTTGGCTCATGAGGTTGAACAAGGCCAAGTGCAAGGTCCTGCACCTGGGTCAGGACAATCCCCTGTATCAATACAGGCTGGGGGATGAAGGGATTGACAGTAGCCCTGTCGAGAAGGACTTGGGAATACTGGTGGATGAAAAGCTGGACATGAGCCAGCAATGTGCGCCCGCAGCCCAGAAGGCCAACCGTACCCTGGGCTGCATCAAAAGAASCRTGGCCAGCGGGTCGAGGGAGGTGATTCTGCCCCTCTGGTGAGACCCCACCTAGAGTACTGCGTCMAGCTCTGGAACCCTCARCACAAGACAGACATGGACCTGTTGGAGCGGGTCCAGAGGAGGGCCACAAAGATGATCAGGGGGATGGAACACCTCTCCTATGAAGAAAGGCTGAGAGAGTTGGGATTGCTCAGCCTGGAGAAGACAAGGCTTCAGGGAGACCTTATTGCAGCCTTTCAGTACTTAAAGGGGGCTTATAAGAAAGATGGGGATGAACTTTTTAGCGGGTCCTGTTGCAACAGGACAAGGGAGAATGGTTTTAACCTAAAAKAGGGTAGATTTAGACTAGATATAAGGAAGGAATTTTTTACGCTGAGGGTGGTGAAACACTGGCACAGGTTGTGCAGAGAGGTAGTAGAAGCCCCATCCCTGGAAACATTCAAGGTCAGGTTGGATGGGGCTCTGAGCAACCTGATGTATTTGAAGATGTCCCTGCTCATTGCGGGGGGAGTTGGACTGGATGACCTTTAAAGGTCCCTTCCAACCCAAACTATTCTATGATTCTATGATTTAAGTTTCAAAAGGACTAGTCTGCTATAATTAGTTAAGGCAGACAAACAGCATCCAGGGTGTCCTGGTTCCAGCTGGGACAGAGTTAACTTTCTTCCCAGTAGCTGGGGAGGGTGTGCTGTGTTTTGGGTTTGGTATAATAGGAGCGTTGATGGCCCATTGATGGTTTGGGTGTTGCTGGGTGGTGCTTGCACCAGGCACTTTTCGGCCTCCCATGCCCTGCCAGGTGCATGGGAACCTGGCAGGGGAAGCATAGCTGGGGTGKTTGACCCAGCTGGCCAATGGGGTATTCCATACCATGCAACGTCATGCTCAGTATAAAAACTAAGTGTCGGGGGAGGCTCTGGGTGCTGGGACGGGCTCCTGTATCAGGCGTGACGGTTCGGCAGGTGGTGAGCAATTGCATTGTGCATCTCCTGCTTTGTATATTGTTGTTGTTGTTGTTGTTGTTGTTATCACTGTTATTATTACTGTTCTACTTTGTTTTATTTCAATTATTAAACTGTTTTTACCTCAACCCGCAAGTTTTTCTGCTTGTGCCCTCCCGATTCTCTCCCCCATCCCACCGGAAGCCGGGGGGGGGTGTGAGCGAGCGGCTGCGTGGTGTTTAGGTGCTGCCAGGGTTAAACCACGACAGTCCTTTTTGGCGCCCAACGTGGGGCTTGAAGGGTTTGAGATAACAACAGATTAACTAGAGCATAGTAAGGAATTTGTATCTGTTAACAGTTGTTGGTCACCATATGAGTTTCTCTGACCTGCATCATGCTCTTGTTTTTGCTGTACATGTTAAAGATTGGTG
>JAYKAV010000280.1:90001-109557 GCA_035582835.1 Phoebastria nigripes | reverse complement strand
CCTGTGGTTTTACCTGCGTGACCACAGAGAAGATATGAGGAAGTGGGATGGGAAACCTACCTCGACCCTAGAGGCACGGGTACGTGAATTGCAAGGAAAAACAATCACAAAAGGGGGTTCTTCCAGGAAAACAGCTGCTCCAGTCTCCAGTGAGTAGATCCCCAGACAGCGCAGAAGGGCTGATTCCACTTCMGATCTTAATAAAGGGTCTCCCGATTCATACTTAGAAGAAGTGGAYAGTGAATACGATGACCAGGATTAGAGGGGCCCTGCCTCCAGCCAGGTGGAGGAAAGGGACAACCGGGTTTACTGGACTGTGTGGATTCGGTGGCCTGGCACATCAGACCCACAGGAGTATAAGGCTYTYGTRGACACCGGTGCACAGTRTACCCTGATGCCATCAAACTATGAAGGGGCAGAACCCATTTGTATTTCTGGAGTAACAGGGGGGTCCCAAGAACTGACTGTATTGGAGGCCGAAGTGAGCCTAACCGGGAAGGAGTGGAAAAAGCACCCCATTGTGACTGGCCCAGAGGTTCCGTGCATCCTTGGCATAGACTACCTCAGGAGAGGGTATTTCAAGGACCCAAAAGGGTACCRGTGGGCTTTTGGTGTATCTGCCTTGGAGACGGMGGAAATTAAACAGCTGTCCACCTTGYCCGGTCTCTCAGAGGACCCTTCTGTTGTGGGRTTGCTGAGGGTTGAGGAACAATGGGTGCCGATTGCTACCACAACAGTGCACCGGCAGCAATATGGCACCAACTGAGACTCCCTGATTCCCATCCATAGCTGATTTGTCAACTGGAGAGCCAGGGAGTGATCAGCAAGACTCGCTCACYCTTTAACAGTCCCATATGGCCAGKGCAAAAGTCTAATGGAGAGTGGAGACTAACAGTAGACTATCGTGGCCTGAACGAAGTCAYGCCGCCATTGAGTGCTGCCGTGCCGGACATGCTAGAACTTCAATATGAATTGGAGTCAAAGGCAGCCAAGTGGTATGCCACCACTGATATTGCTAATGCGTTTTTCTCAACCCCGTTGGCAGCAGAGTGCAGGCCACAGTTTGCTTTCACGTGGAGGGGCGTTCAGTACACCTGGAATCGACTGCCCCAGGGGTGGAAACACAGCCCCACATTGGGCGCCAAAAAGGACTGTCGTGGTTTAACCCTGGCAGCACCTAAACACCACGAAGCCRCTCGCTCACCCCCCCACCTCCGGTGGGATGGGGGAGAGAATCAGGAGGGCATGAGTAGGAAAACTTGTGGGTTGAGATAAAAACAGTTTAATAATTGAAATAAAACAAAGTAGAACAGTAATAATAACAGTGATAACAACAACAACAACAACAACAACAATATACAAAGCAGGAGATGCACAGTGCAATTGCTCACCACCCTCCGAACCGACGCACCCGATACGGGAGCCCRTCCCAGCACCCAGAGCCTCCCCCGACACTTAGTTTTTATACTGAGCATGACGTCGCATGGTATGGAATACCCCATTGGCCAGCTGGGTCAAMCACCCCAGCTATGCTCCCCCCGCCAGCTTCCCATGCACCTGGCAGGGCATGGGAGGCCGAAAATTGCCTGGTGCAAGCACCACCCAGCAACACCCAAACCATCAATGGGCCATCAACGCTCCTATTATACCAAACCCAAAACACAGCACACCCTCCCCAGCTACTGGGAAGAAAGTTAACTCTGTCCCAGCCGGAACCAGGACACAGGGACAAACAATAATTCCAGAAGAATATAACTCTCCAGGTATGCAATCAATTCAAGGGAAATATTGAACCTTCTGCTTGCCCAGTGTAGGCCAATTATGTCATGTTAACATTGTAACTTTTGCAGTATTTAAAGAGTGGTGCTAATCAGGCTCAAAAAAGGAAGCTATGATTTCCTCACTGAGCACAGTGTTTCCTGTACATTTTCAGGATATTTTTCCCTGTGGCACTATGTAAGAGACTAACTGGCAGCTAACACCAAGGCCAACTTGTAACCCACTGGAACAAAGAACTGTTTTCCAACGACAGGAGACAAAACTTGATAAGGGAACTGCGGGTGGAGATCCCCTGAGCCTGTCTGAGGAAWGTCTCAAAYRCTCACAAGACTGRGGGAYGGYGAATCCCAGGAAGGCTCCTCTGTAGAGAGTTAATTGGGTCTGGCCTTGGGAGAAGAAATATGATGACACCATAAGTCGGCCAAATAAGGGAGTATCCAGATAAGTGTTAAGAAAACAAGAACTACTGATAAAACCAAAGAAACAACTACTTGAACTGAGTGAACCATCCTAATTAGCATTCTAAAAAATCCACCCACCAGCAGGAAAAGCCCCCTACCCAACAAAGCCCCTTCCCCACTGAACATGCRCAGTAAAAAGAAAGGACACTGTGACTTTAAGTGAAGACGAGACATACAAGAACCAATAGAAGCGAACCATGAAACTACCCCCGTAGCAGAGGGGCAGTTTGAAGTGAACGGCGGGCATAAAAGGGGAAGGCAAGGGGGGGAATTTTCTCTCTTTCGACTTTCGATCTGGGGACTTGGGACTCATTTCGGGAACTTTGGAAGGAGCGCTCCCGCGGACCAGAGACCCCCRTCGGCTGGACCAACGCTGGAACCTGGACCGGTGATCTCTTCCTCTCTCTTTCTTTCTCTCACTCTCTCTTTCTTTTATTCTTTTACCTTTTCCTAGTAAGTAACGCAAGGCATAAACTCCCACAGCAGTGGTGAGCAACAGGCTTTTCTGCTACCCAATTATTTCATAAACTCCCACAGCAGTGGTGAGCGACAAGCTTTTCTGTTATCCAATTATTTACCAATAAGCCTAGCTACAGAGTAAAAGTTATTGCTTATGTACAGACCTTGAGTGTCGTTTCACCTTAATCCATACCAAGGGAATTTGCGAATCTGAGTCACCTCTCTTGCACAGGTGGCATGTGACACACTATTTGCATCTACTTGTATTCAAGTTCTTTCCTTTATTCTTTTTGTTGTCATCCGTAAGCTGACTGWAGTAGTAGAGTATTTTGTACATCTCCAGCTCTATTCAATAAATAATAAAAGTCAGAAAATGCACTTTATTTTATACCCATTTGCTGAAGTCCATAAATATTAAGTTTTGTTACAGGAATCTGTGCACCTTTTTAAGATTAGAGAGAGACAAAAAAAGAGTATCTGCAGTCTGTTACAGAGAACTCTTATGTAATCAGGACTGAATACTGAATGAAATGGGTGAAATCTGCACACTGCCTGTTGTCATTACCTGTAATATATACTCCTCAAATGTCCTATCACTTTCAGAAAGGAGGATGAATGGCTTAAATGATTGATAATGCAATGCAGACACTCACAAATGCTAGATGACTAGTTCAAATATCTCAAAGTGGTATATAAGATAGCTCCACAGTTACCTGGAGGTATCATACAAAGTCAGTGGTGCATGKTTTTTTTCCAGTTTATTCATTGTTTTTTAGTGTAATTACAGTTTGAAAAGACAGGAAAAAATCCAGTGTTAACTTTCAGCAAGTGCTGCCATTTACTAACAATAAATCAATGTGGATTGTATTCAGTAGTCTCGGCCTACCCCCCTATACTTACATTCCAGAAAATGCCTGGGCAGAACTGCTTTGTATCTCTGYTGGCTTTATGACCAGAGGTCAAGTCTGAAAGCTGAACCTTAAGGATTTCAAAGAAATCTGCTCCAAGGAACTTAACACCTTAATATTTAGGAGTCATTTGTGAATTAGCATTTAAATGTGGGTCAATAGTTCATATCAGAGTCAAGCATGTGCACCATGGAGAACAGGGTTCACTGCCACCAGTCATGCAGTGTTGCTCGCATCCTTCATTGTCCATTTTAAGTAGTAATGCATACTACAACTCTTCCTGCTGCCTCAAGTATCACAGATTCTAATAAAAAATAGCATTAAAATGTGTATATCTGTTAATAGATTAGGTATACAATTACCTAATCTGTGAGAAACTTCTGAAAAGATTAATCCCACACAAGATTAAGTGGTATGTCTGTTCTGAAAGAATAGCAACCTTTGATGACCAGTGGTTACTAGTCATTATAGGAATACAACCTCGGGTGCTGGGTAAAATCAGATACAGGGATAGCAATGAAAACAGAGAATAAGCATTTAATGTATGTAGAACATACTTACGTAGTAAATGTCAAGTGTGATGTAGAGTTGAAGGCCAGTGAAGAAACAGCAAGGTGTAGAGTGTGACAGAAAAAATGTGATCCTGCAGTTCATAGGAAGAAGCCCCCGCTTCATACTTCTCCCAGCAAAGTGAAGTACAAATTTTAAGGAACTGTTAGAATTTATCCTAGAATGGTGGTGTGTGTTAGAATTAATTTTTAATTCTGTGCCTATCTATAAATAATATTGTTTTAATACTCATAAATGTATTCAATTGTCTATTTTACCAAAATGTACCATGAACACTTTGCAGACGTAAATTAATAAMCTTGTGTTTTTCCAGTATGACCACTTAAGAATTTTCTACTAGGACCAATTAGAAAACCCCACAACAGGAAACAGGCACCCCAACAAAGGGAGGGTTTATGATTTATACTAACACTTAAGGGAAATTAAAACGAAATGGA
This sequence comes from Phoebastria nigripes, assembly GCA_035582835.1. Taxonomy (NCBI): domain Eukaryota; kingdom Metazoa; phylum Chordata; class Aves; order Procellariiformes; family Diomedeidae; genus Phoebastria; species Phoebastria nigripes. The sequence continues at coordinate 104,943 of JAYKAV010000280.1, read as the reverse complement.
GATACACTGATGAAGAGGCTTATTAAAGGCAACAGAGGAGAGCACTGCAAAACCAAGAATAAGGTCTGTATCTCCTGCACCTAAACAATTGTTTCATCTACTGTTTCACCCAAAGAGCAGGGTTTAAAAATCATCTGCATTTTAGTCTGCACTTCTATTATTTCTAAAATCAAAATATCAGGACCAAGATTAAGTGAGAAATACTCAATAGAAAGATCATGATAAGCACCAAAGATCTCTGGTATTTACCAGACTTTTAAATATCTTTTGTTCTAAAAAAATTGTTCATAACAAACAGGAGACAGAAGCCATTTAGTGCAGTTCCCATCTTACAGAATCACCATGCTGGCAAATCTGTTTTGTGTTTAATTAAATGATTGCATATTGCAGCTAAAAATGAAAAGTAATTACAATTTGATTAACATTAAATTAATGGCCTGAAGGGATTCACCTTTGTTTAGACTATGGTATTATTAAAAGAAAAATTATTTTCAAAAAATACTTGATTTACTGAACATAGAAAATAGGAAAATATCTCATGTAATTTGATGATCAAGGACAGAGTAGTATTACACTGAACTGCAAAGCAAGTCTAGCGGGATATGCAGTCCTATCAGTCCGGTGACATAAACTCACTGTTGCTAGGAGCTTTGATATCAGCCAGAAATATGCTGAGAAAATTAATTAGAGAAAAATCATTACTGAAGACATAATGTCACTGATCTTCATTACCCATMATCCAAAAAAGGGCTCACTTAATTTGATAAATTTTTTGCTATTAATATAGAAACATAGATTCATGTTTGCATAATAATGATATATTCTACCAGTTGCTGTCACATCCTTAAAAATTACTGTTACAACCTGGAAATGTAGCCAATTATGGAAACCACAATTACTTAAATTAAGCTAATTTGCAAAAAAGAGAAAATATGCAGGTTTTCCACCCTAGTTTGTTTCTTGTCAATGTGAAAGTTACATAAATATTTATCTCATTCAGGTGTGCTTCTTGTTTTTTTCATTGGTTTATGTTGCCACACTTGCGGTTATTTTATAATAACTCTGTYTCCCAGGTCTCTGTTGCTGTCTTAGAACAAGATTTTATAACTATTCCGTTTCAAAGTAATAAAGGGAATAAAATTTATTTCCCCTTTCTTCAGAAAACTTGACCCTTACTGAGAGAGCAGAGAGAGCAGAAGGAAAGTCACCACTAACAATTAGTGGGTCTGTAGCACACTCAACCCGCTTCAGTATAATAACCTAGATTGTGGGTGATAATTGTGTAGCCACAYGATCTTTATGAAAGCTCATCACAGCTGCCGTCTCTGTACTGGAACAAGAACAAAGGTGCTAAAAGCATGATTTCTAAAAGGGAYCAGGAATAATTAGATCATAAGTGGCACCACAATTTTCCCAAGACATGAAGCAAGACATAGTAGGAAGAGTATACAGGATTTATTGCAGATTTCTTTTTCTTTTAGGTACTTCATTCTACCTTTTGAACAAAATAATCATTGTTACCTCTCAAAAACTGTAATCTGTGCTACCATTGGACAACATCCTCAGTATAGGGCTATATCCAAGCTATTCTGTGCTCTCTCCCAGAGCATAATATCATGCAATCCTAGAAAAAAAAAAAAAATTTAGAAGTCATCTAGTGACTTCTCTGGAAGTTATCTAGTCCAAACTCTTACTCAAAACAGGGCTAACTGGAAAATGAGATTAGGTTGTTTAAGGTCTTGTCCAGCTGAGTTCTGAAAACCTCCAAGGATGGAAAGTCTGCAACAACTTTGGACAACYTGTTCCAGGGCTTAACAACTCTGATTATGAAATTTTCCTCATATTCAGTGGGAATTTCCAACAGCTTGTGTCTGTTGCCTCTTGTACTTACCCTGTGAACCTCTAAGATAAACCTGGCACTATCTTCTCCAAGCACCCCCCTATTTAGGCCATGGAAGACCACAATTGATGTGTCAGGAAGTACCAAGTAGAGGCAGGATCCAAGGGTGACACCAGGGGATGCACAGGCAGTTGTATCACAGGCAAGAGCCCAGTCCCACAGTACCCCAGCATGGCAAGCAGAACAGATCTGGTGACGGTAACCGGGTTCAGCAAGAATCCAGACAGCCAAACAAGTCCCTGGTGATAAATCAGGCTTGAATTCAAACCAGGAAGTTGAGCTGGCGGGTCAGGGTCAGGATAGGTCTGGAAACAGTAGCCAGGATCAGACACCATTGTCGTGAATGAGTGGTTTTGAGGCTGCTTAAAGAAACACTGACAAAGGTATTAGCGAAAGGTGATTTTAATAGAGATTTATAAAAGCGCGACTTAACAGAATACGATGGCAAGGTCCACTCTATTACTTATTACATGGATTAAGCATACACAGGGAAAATTGTGGCAGAATTTGGATGGGAATGATTTTTATAGAGATTTGAGRAAAATGGGGTATGGGAGACCCTCCCGTTGAGTCACGAGGTTCAGAGAAGACCCAGCTGGATCCAATCTTAGTCTCAGACTTGGATAACGGTTTATACCTAAGGGATTATAAATGTTTAGCAGCAATTTAAAGATTAATCACAGTTTGGGGCAAATCATAAATTTTAGCAGCATTAAATCATTGAGGTAGATTATAAAATGTTAGCAACTACAAAGCAAAATAATCAAAATCACTACAATGTTAAAGCGACTAGATTACAGGTTATGCTTACTACTTATTGTTTAAATCAATATATATATATATATATATATATAAACACACACACACATCACACATCAAGTCTAAATCAATTCACACATGGGATCCCAAAGCTAGGTAGATCTGTATAAGCTGAGTTATAAAGGCCTTAAGCTGAATAAAGATAAAAATTCCTCTTGAGTGTCGTGAAATACTCACGCTCAATGTCTCGGCATTTCTCAACGGGCGAAGAGTTGAGCCTCAAGTGGTATCTCGGCCGAAGAGTGTTTCAGGCCAAGTCTCGACAGTSCTCYRAATTTCACAGACTCGAGGGTTTGCRAACTCTGAGAGGCGTCCCACTCAGAGGGAGACTCTGGGCGCAGCCCGCTGTGGTCCAGGAGAGCTCAAAGGGTCTCGCTTGGGGACCGCTGTTTATAGGTTTGCAAGACGATTGGCTTTAGTCATCAGTAACTTTCCATTCTGGCTACTATCCAAGGTGGTTAGAAATATTGATTATGGTATTGTTTTGCGGTTACAATGGTATCATTTTGTGGTAACCRTTGTTTCGTTCCACTTGATCTACAATCCAGGTAGGGAATGTTTCAGGGCTGTCAGGAATGACGAACTGTCTCCTGCTTTCATCCCCTACTTTGATCGGGTAGCCAGTGTTCCTGGTACGATCAGAGCCGTTCCCTACCTCAGCCGTGCAGGAGTGCCTGGTACAGTCAAGGGACGCTTAACTGCCCAACTCGTTACACAATGGCTAAGGCCTAACAGGAGTTTCTGATCATAGAGAGGCCTAGGGGAAGGGGGGAAATGCACCACCACAACCATCCAGCAATTGCCAGACGAGTCCATCGTGACGAGGCAAGACTGAGGTCAAACCTGGAAGTCAAATCTGTGAGTTACTGTCAGTGACTGGATTAAGGATGTACATGGTCAGGCATGGGTATCTCTGTAAGGCTGCTGCAACATAGCTCAGGCGAGCTGAGGCTTCTCAAATAGCCCTCATTATCAGGGAGCTGGCTTTCAGAGTGGGCAGCCAAATGCTGCCCCTTCACTACTGTCAGTGAAAAATATTATAGGAGGAAATTAATTCTTTAGACTTCCCTCTCAGAGTTTAAATGGCAAATATGGATGGCACACCTGAGTATGATGGTGAGGAGAAGCAGTAAAGAAGCACAACAGGGCACAACCAGAAACTGCACCTTTTTTACTACTTAGTTGAGTCCTACTGTAGTTCGTGTTGTGATCTTTGTACATCCTCTGAACCATACTAAGAAGCTGACATAAAGTATTTCCTTGGAGTAAGTCTACCTCAAGAAATAATGCCCATGGCAAAGATCCCCAAGCTAGCAATGGTTTAGGCCACACAGTGCAGTTCAGGTCCACAAAGCTGGACCCATGATTTCCTAGGCTCCCCACCAACAAGGTCTATACAGCATTTCATACCACCACATGAATTTACCAGCTCAGAGTTCTACTCCCTTGGGTATTTCTATGCCTTTTTTCATTCCACAGTGAAAACWTATTTTGAGAGAAGCTTTTTTTTCCCCCCATGAATCTGTAATACAAACACAACAAAGAAAAGAGGCTGATCTTACCCAAAACACAACTAACCTGCCTTGAGCAATTCTCTTGTCTGTATGTACAAAGATATTACCTGCAAATACACTCATGAGTTGATGATCTCCATGTGTGTTTCCTTCTTTCTTCTTCTTATGAGACCAGAACTGAGTGTGAGGCATGAGCCTACCTCATGTGCTCTTATGCCGGTATAACTGTTGAGTTTAACAATACACTTGATATACAAATGTTTATGAGAACACAATAAGGTGCACACTCCCTGCACAAGGTGAAACTTGACATCATTGAGAAAACAGGTGCTGATTATCTGAATGTTAATTTTGTTTTTCATCCTTTACCCTTCTCCACAGGGTTGGAAGTTCCAGTGTCACATCTGCCATCTGGTACATCTCATGAGCTTATTTTCCTTCACAGGATAGTAAGATTTAATGTTGCTAAGCTAAACRTTAGACCAGTAGAAGTGTTCATCCTATTAGACAGAACTGGCATTTCTGAGAGATTTATATGGTTCATGTAAACTACATGTATTGTAAAACATACTGAGGAGGTGAAGAATCTATGAACTGTATCCAACTTATACACAAYTTTGCCCTTGCTGGGCCAAATTCTGTCATTGTCTCCTGAAAAAGAATAGGCATACTCTTCCCAGTTAAAGGACTCCAGGCAGGGAGTATACCTGAATGCTTTGACTGGCTTGTCATGTTTGTTTTAAAAAAAAGCCTCCACTTGCAAGAACATCCATTTTTAGGAGTTTTTCTTTAAAGAATCAGAAAAGTCATCTATTAACTTTGCCCTGAAATATCTAGCGAAAACACTGTGTCTAGCCTTTTCAAAGCTGCTGCAATATTGGAAATCCTGCAAAAAGCAAGCTTCTTGGGGCTTCCACAGTATAAAATCATGCTATTAAAAAAAAAAAAAAAAAAATTTCTTCTTTTTTGAGGGATGTTGTTGTCTATAGCAGTATTCTCCAATTTAAATATAGGAGAAAATGTCATTTAAATAAAAAGGAAGATCCTTGTAATGTGTGACTGGTAATGGCCTCAGGATATGCCCAGGTACTTGCCTTTTTCCTGCTCTTAGTCCTCTTCTCAGTGGCCCTTAGTTGTTATTTTAAATACATACACACACACAAGTAAACAATCTGTGTTAAGATGTGTATTAAGAAATAGTATTTCTTATTTTGGGATGTATTTTATACATGTATATACACAGTTGTTGAAATGGACTAACCAGTCACAAGACAGATCAGATACCAGAAAGTATTAGCAGAATTTTCTGTGTATGGGAAATGAGACAAAATTATGACATCATATGGTTTTCTCCTATAGTAGCAGATATTCCTACTGATATTTGATGATGAGCACAATAGTGACCAGATGTCTCTGTGCAAAATGGAACATATACACATGTATGTGCATTTAAATTTACATAACAGAAAAAAGAGATCTGCGTTAAAAAGCACCAGGCAAATGGATTTTTAAGATAAAATTTTACAAATATTAGATATGCAGATTGCAGATTGCAAAATTATATACTTGTGCATGCATTTTACATATACATAAGTGTTTCTGCATCTGTTTATAGATATATGCATTTTTGAAGATTTGTATCCGTGCAATAAATTTCTTAATTAATGAGCAGCAAGTACTAATAGTGACACTTTCATTCAAGGAAGTATTTTTTAACATTATTATTGCCCAGAGAGGTGGTAGATGCCCCATCCCTAGAAACATTCAAGGTCAGGTTGGATGGGGCTCTGAGCAACCTGATCTAGTTGAAGATTGTCCCTGTCCATGGCAGGGGGGTTGGACTGGATGACCTTTAAAGGTCCCTTTCAACCCAAACTATTCTATGATTCTATGATTATGAAGTCTTCACTACATCCAAAATACAAGATTATAGCTGTGATACTGTGATATTTCAGTCATTATAACAAAGTTTTGTTATGGTGTGAATCACCAGATTATGAGAGATTCATTTTAAACTAATCATTATCTCTACAATCTTCCTGTATGCATTACAAATACCTCTTGCCGCTACGATTAGCGTTACTTTCCATATTATTCCTGTAGTACACACAAGCTATCAGAATTACAGTGCATCAGCTGACAAATGTTTATCACCAACACCTTTTACCATGTATCTGATCATGTTCCAATACATTTAATGTCAAAGCTTTTCTCTGAGACATAGAAGTGTTATTATGCCTAATGTACAGAAGGTTATTAAGGCACATCCATATGCAATTATATGGTCCATGTGCATTTAACTGTATCTAATAACTGCTTAGGCTAAATTTAGGATCCTAAGTAAACACTGATTTAAAAAGGGGATTTCTACAACTTCCTACTTATTGTATTGTCTGGGAGCAAGGGAATTTTTCACTCTTATCATTGCTAAAAGGAGTGTTTCCATTGATAAATAATGGCTGCTTCAGTAAGAAAAACAAAACTCTCCTGGATACTATTTCTATCTCTTTCTCTCCATTCTTTACATAAGGACTTAAGATGCTTAAGACAGGCTTCTGAGTTCTATTGAGGGAGCCTTAAAATGGGAATCTCTTCAGAGTTAATTTCTGAACTCTGGATGTTGCATTGAGTGGAATTATTCTTTAACTTTTCTTGTAGGTAGTAAGTGCTCTTTTCTTTCATCATATATGCATATTGYCAGTAGTGGATTGGCATAGAGATCTTCACTTACGAAAGCAGATAACGCACACACAAGCACACAAGTCAAAATAGAAACTTTAGTCCTTCAGGATTAAACTTGACATTTTACATTTAAACAAGTTCACCAGGGACTCCCRAAGAAACTAAAAAGGAAATGTAATGAAAACACATATATGATGTTTCCTTCTTTTGTCTTATAAAAAATAAACTGCTGAGTAAATATATTAATGAAACAGGCAAGACTCCTCTTTCCCTAATATCTCAAAAAATAGCCAGTAGTATTTTACACTTTTAAAATGTGCATTTGTGAGAAAGTATCAGGTGCAAATGTGTCCAACCACATGTGGGAATATAGTCTTAGTATTAGAAGCAATTGAAGAATATTTTGAAGCTGAGAGAAGAGAATATTACTTGTATTTTGCTTTTAGATTTCAGTGAAATCTCAATCAAATTTTTTATTTGCTGCATGACTTTGCTTTTCAGCCATACAAATAGCCTCTGAACTACATTATACAGTAAATTTGTTCAATTCATCATTAATCAATTAGGAAACATACATTAGGGTTGACAAGCATAAGAAAGTTTTATGAAAAACATTTCTTAATGAAACCATGTCCTCATAAGAAACAATGTTCAGTTTTGCACTTTTCTAGACACTGTTTACAAAATTCAAATATATGAAAAAACTGGTTGATGTTCTTAATCTTCATACTTAACTTTTTACTCAGATACTGCAAGACAACATGGAGCCAAATTCAGGCACATAATGGGTTGAATGCTCAGGTATCAACTAAAGGTTAAATCCCAATTCTCTAACACTTCTACTGTATTGGAAATGCTTACATAAGCAAAACAAATATCGATTCCTTCACTCAAAACTCATCTTTCTTCTCTTACCCATTGCATGGGAAATAAAAAAAAGATCTTGATATTTTATTTTAATATATAATTTTACATCATCAAAAAGGCTGCAGAGAGTAATGCAAGGAGAAAAGTCAGTATTTTAGACTAAGGTTCTTCAGTCTAATCTTTTCAGATATGTTGTGGTAAGAAGGCTAAACAGTAGGAAGCAGCAACGCAATTGCCATAGTAATATTAAAAAGATTGTTTGGCAAATCCACTTGCAACTGAGGTTTTTTCTCCTTAAATAACAATAAATAAAAATAATGTTATTGATATCACTGATTAATGTTTTAAAGCACCATGGAAGTTTTTATTAAAGGTGGATCCAAATAAGAGGAAAGGAAATTTTTAGCTTAACTCTCAAAGGCATTTGTTATGCAAAACAGAGCTAGGAGAACAAAATTAAAAACATGGATCTAGTTGGGAGAACAGGAAGCAAACTGCATTACAAAGCTGACATGTTATGCTTCATGAGAGAGAAGGGATGGAAACACAATCAGACAAGAAGACAGTTAATCTTAAGATGAGGGCAAGAACACTAAATGTAAACAAGATGCAAAGAAAAGCATCAGAGGGAATGAAAAAAGTATTTTCACTTCACAACAAAAGTACGGAAGACTGCAAAGGGAGTTGTTCCCATTTCTTTGTTAGTTTAATTCTTTGTAATTCTTTTTACCTCTTAAGCTAGTAAATAGTGCTGTCAGGTCAGTGAAGCCTTTTGCAGATAGCCAAGCATAATTGCTCATTCTTCTAAATTTACAGACAACTTTCAACTTATTGATTGTGATGCTACAGGCTAAATATTATTAATAACTCAATGCAGAGAGTGGTTTTGGGTGTGAGTGGTTTCCCTCTTCACTCTGGGTTGAATCCCTGCTGATACTTCAAAACAACTGTTCATTTTCTCAGAGAGCTACTGTTCTGTTCAAATGCCAAAGATTTCCCTGTTTCTTTCTGGGAAAGAAACTAAGGTAGTTGAATGTGCAGTGGCATTGCTGTGCCATGTCCTCGAAGGCCATGAACTCTTTGTTCTCCCAAACCCACCTGTTTCAGTCTGTAGCAGGCTGGTGAAATGAGAGCATTTTACCTGGTCCGTCTGTTACAGAATCCATTAACTGGGTCTCATACACTTCCAAACTAAATAGATAGTGTCTAGGAAGGCATGTCAATCCAGTCTCTCTTCTTTCTCCAGTCATAGATACTCCCAGGTCATCATATTAACTTCTGGTTTAACCCTTCAAGAAAAAAAAAAAAAAAAAAAGAGGGCAGAAAGTAAGGAAAACAGACTTAGGAAAGGAATTTACCAACCACCTAGACAAGTGCAAGAGGGAATTTTATGTTGCTGCTTCTTTTTCTGTCAGTGTCGTAATGAATTGCAATACCAGAATGTGTGCTTGGAAAGCTTTATTAATAAAAATCCTCTACAGCTGATCTTGTATTATGTTAATTGTCTATGGTTAATTGACTGTTTATTTCTACAAGTGGCAAAGGAAAAACGTACAGTGTCAAAGGAAAGACTATGGCTTTCTTGAAGCATAATGAAAGTAATATTTTTATATAGGTTTTTGAAGAAAGAARCATATCTAGAAGCTGTAACAGAGGGAGGGAGTTACTGAAGCAAATCTTTACATGGTAAAAATAAGTGCTCTTTAACAAATATAAAACATCTGAAATATTTGCAGAAAACAACCTGCTTATGAAAGCCACTCAAACGTAAAAGAAAGCTCCAAAAGGCTGGATTTTTTTTAAGCTTACTATTTTTAGGAAAACAAACAAACAAAACCAAAAAAGGCCTCTCTGACATCTATAATGAATAGATAACTAAGAACCAAGAGATAATCGAAGATTATGTTTCACAGTTGGAAATGGCTAGAATAAGGGTACTGAATTAGAATGAACCACATCTTAGCAAGATGGATAGAAGTGAAATAGACAGCTAAAGGTATTAAATTGTTACAACTTTCCAAAAGAAACTCCATGTTTAACAGTAAAAACAGCTAATTGATCCTTGCTATCCTGGCATGAAAATTAATTCAGCAGATCAGTTCTGTATGTAAATAATACTGAGCTCAATTGTTGACATGAAACTGACAGCAGCTTCTGTAAGTGCAACTGTATTCATGGATGAAAGTGTGATTTGGTCTGTTCAAGTATCAAATGAGAACAATACCTCTACTCTTCCTCAGTCTTTAGAAGAAGCCTAAAAGGGTGAAATTAGAACCAAAACAACCAAAAGATGACTTTGGTGCTGTACTTACACCCTTAGCTTCAACATAGGATAAGATTTAAATCCATAGAGTGAAGGGCTTATGTTATGTTCTGACACTATTGTAATTAAGAACACAGTAATGCCATTTCTAAATGCTTTTATTAACCCAGAGCTTATTTTGTTCATGCACTGCTTCTGTCTATTGCTTTTTTGAATCTGCATAGCTGAGGTGCTGAGAGCACAAAGTACTCTTGAAAATCCTTCTTAGTAAAAAAGCCTGTTTAATATATTCTATCTTGTGTAGACTCTGAAGTATTGTAAGTAGCCTAAAAATGTTTTATTCTTAAAAACACTTGAAGTATTCAGGATAATATAAATCACAAAATACATTTCTCCCTGAGAGATCTAACATGATTTCTTCCCCTTGTTGAGTCCAAAATTTGTCAGCATTTCAGTCTCTTTTACCTCTTTGTTTTGTGAGTCATTGTGGTTTGATGAATAAATGGTCCCCTACCACCTCTTGCCATGTGCTTGACTGGTATGATTTTGTCCAGGTCCAGTCATGCAGAGAATCTATTTTGCCCTGAAGATGAGAGGCTGGCTAAAAGTCATCAAAGGTGAAAGCTTCAGACTGCTTCTGCATGGCGACTTTGATGATTCTTTGAAGAGCTACCAGCTCCATTTTTGGGGGGGAAACTTTCTGCAGTGTCATTGCTCTCAGACATGCTGATACTGTGGTTACAAAGCTACTTTAGTTCTGCTGTGCTGCTACTAGAAGTGAAATGAGTCCCTTTTCAGTCACAGAGTGAAAACAGCCAGGGAACTGCTCTGGATGTTGAAATGAAAACGAACCTTAATTTTGCAGAGTTATCCTCTGAAGCCCAAATTTACCTGACTTCTATTCAAAATGTATTCTTTCCTTTGAGGAAGCTCCAAGTCATGCAAAGGTGGGTAAAGCCTTAAATTCAGCACAGATGGGCTGAGCAATGCAGTGGTTGTACTTGCTTAGACAAGTCCTCCCCATAGTGTCTTGGGGCAATATTACACAGCTGGGATTAGATTGAAAACTTGTTGCCAGTCAGCTAGGACCTGTAGGTAGCTGAACGACAGATATCTCCATCATTGTAATGTGGATGTGAGATGCAGAAATCAGAGAACATACAGTAAAATAGTCTGCACTCCTAAACCCAAGGTAAATGTCATTGGCTAACAGGACTCTGCCTGTACATAGGGGATAGGTGTCACAGACTGGGGAGGAAATATCTTCTCCCTTCATTGCTGGTTATGCAGCTAAATAGTCTTAAATATTCCTAATGGTCCTCAGCTCCTTGGCTACTTCTTGGCACCCAGGGGATGGTAGAACCCCAAGGGCATTTGTTTAATCTTTCCTCTGAAAGGGTTTTTTCTTTCATTTAGATGGTGACCTTGCCGTGCTTATCTATGTCTTTGTCACATCCTTGGTTGCTTTTGTAATTGACAGGCGCAGAATAAGATTTCTGTTGTGGTTTTTTTTTTTTAAACTTAGTAAGTGTCTTGAAGGGTCTAGCTGTATTAAAACAAAGCTTTACAAATTACATTCTATTTCATATCAGCCTGAACTCCAACACTCTACATGACAGTCTATCTCCTACACAAACATCCTTACTATTAATTGAAGTGTCTAATGAAGCCTTAGTGTATTTTATTTTTAAATATAATGAAATTAGATACACATTTGTTCTGTGTACATAGGTATTCAGCAACTAAAAATTGCAGAAGTTAAACTACTGTAGCATTGATCAAAATTAGTGGTATTTTGCTAAAATCCTTTACTGTTTCACTTCATAAAAATTTAGAATTCCATTTAAAATATAAATTGATAATTTATATAAAACATACAAATATCAAAATGGTTTTGGTATAAAACGTTCAATAATATCTACAGGCACACACTGTGAGTGTTTCAGTGGTTTATATCTCTATTTGGTATTTGGAGACACACATCTGATTCAGGAAAAGAAACATGGAGCTTTATTTTACCTGTCTTTTTTATCATGATGTTATGAATATGCTTTTGTCTTCCAGTATAGAAAAGAGTGCCAGGAGCTGAAATAAAATTATTTCTTCAAGTCCAATAAATAAATAAATAAAAACTGTAGTGAGAAATATTAAAAGCAAATTTAAGTAGACTTAATAGCTTTATTTGAAATTTTCTTAGATATATTTGAACTATCAACTGGATAATAAACTGAAGTGAAACATGTCACTTCAAAACAACTAGTTGCACGTTGCTAAAACTAGAAAAACAATACATTATAAATGCCTTCTGTARCATTCAGACAGCTGTGACTCTAAGGCTGTCTTCACTGGTATTACAAAATCATCAAAAAGCTTAAAAATAAGACTGAGATGCAATTGTGACAAGCAACATAAAGAAAAAGATTTTGTTCATCACCATTTTACTGTATCATTACACATACATTAAAAAGAAAGAAGAAAAATATATTTTGTCCCCATTTTCTTAGGATACTGAGGTAAAGAAATATATTTTCTGCTCTTATGTGGGCAGATCCCTATGCATCTGTTCCACTCCAATTGTAACTAAAAGAAATGGTTTTATTAAATTTATTTAAGGGAAATTTTAGGGCAAAATTTAGACATTTTATTTATGAAATATCTGACTAAAGTATGCCCACATTGAAAGATGTTGAATAATGATGTTAGAAATAATTTTGAAGACGGAACTGTGCCTACACAACTGTTACTATTCACTTTTCTATACATTAAATGATTTTAAATTATAATATCATAATTAGGTGTATGTTTATACTTACAGGATAGTAGCACAGTTTTATCTATCAAGTGCGGTACTTCCAAGAGATTTATTTTAATCATTCTGCTTTGTTAACTTAGTAGAAATAAGATTTTTAGATTGAAAGGGATATAGCTACATTTTAGGATGGTTACTCATATTGTATAAATTACCCTCTGAATCTTCCTTTTACTTCTTGGAATAATGACAATGACTTCATTTTTCTCATAAGAGTAGATATTATAAAGCTGCACTTTAATGATGTCCAGTATAGATTTGTAGAGCTTCAGAGAAGATCTGGTCATTCATTGCAAGTGGAAATGCAGGTAGATATAATGCTCATGTTCTCAGAAAACATATAGAAGCAGAATTTAAAGTAAAAGTAAGAAAAATTCCAAGCTTTTCTTTTTTGTAGGACTTACAGGGGAAGAAATGAAAATATGTGGCAGCAAGAATCATTGCCTGTATTGGGCATAGCTGGCAGGATTTTGGTAGCAGGGAGCCGCAGGTATGAGCTGGGTGGGAGGAGGTCAGGGGCTGCCCTGTGCTGATCATGGACGGTTACAGCTGACTCTGCAATGGATGACACTGACCCATCATGCACCAAAACTGGAACCAGTCAGAAGAGCCCCTGGACCTCTGCAAAAACCTATTTAAGAAGCAGTGGTAGCCACTGGAGGCACAAAGGGAGACATGTGAGAAGATACAGGAGTAGGTGACATGAGGACACACAAAAAGAGACACAAAAGACGTCATGGGACAAGAGGCATGGGGATGCATGTGAGGACACACTAAAGGAGATACAGGAGGAGGTATGCATCTGAGGGGACTTCAGCCCATGGGTGATCCATGCCAGAACAGGTACACCCTGAAAGGGACTGCAGCCTCTGTATGACCCACACCAGTGCAGTGGAAACAAGCGAGGAGAAAAAAGCAGGGGGAAGAAAAAGAGTAAGAAACAAGGAATGGCAGGAAAGAACTGCTGTGCATTGACCCCCTCCTTCTGTGCTGTCCATTGCCTCTAAAGGGACTGAGTGAAATGTGTGGCAAAAGCAAGGGGATTGGAGAACAGGAAGGGGGAGGAAAGATGTCTGGAGTGAAGTTGAGACAGGCAAAGGAGTAGGAAAAGGGTTTTCCCTAAGTCTTTGTTTAACTTATTGTCTTCATTGTATCTCAATACCTGAGACAGTAATTAAAGGTTCATGTAACTGGCAATAAATTAAAATTCAGTTAAATTCCCTGAGTCAAGACCATTTTGCTTATGACAGTGCCTTACATTGATGATTTTTTTCAATTTCAACTTCAAATGAAGTTAAACATAGTGAAAACCACAGTTTAGTAGATACTGAATACTGCTTTTATACTATTATTTATACTGTAATTCCAATGAGCAACCTCAGTCATGAAGCAAGTCATGAAGCAATTTTCTACTGGGCAATTGGCACAGAACATAGAATAAAAAGATGCACACAATTTTATATTATCTGTGTGTTTAGCTGACTTTGACTTATGTTAATGTACTAATCAGGGAACTCCACAATATTAATTAATAATGGTCAGAGGGAAAATAAGTAGACATTCTCAAAACAAGTGCACTGGTTAAAATAATTAATACAGAAATAGTGAAACTATCTGGCAGCTGACTAAAAAAAAGTCACTAAATTGTTTTCTAAAGAAAATGGCAGACCATAGGAACATAAAGTATAGAAGCGTAGTATAAGGTGTTCTTTTTTAGCTGCAGTTTGAGCATGGTGGCTCACAAGGTATAGCACTACTTCATGTAAATGCAGATTAAATCTAGACAGTTCTACTCCCCTGAAGTTTCACAAAAACATTGAATATTTTCATAAGAAAGAAGGCAAATCTCAAAAGAGGTGTTGTCTGAAGCAGAATTTTGGTGATACTCCTGAAATGGCGGAGGCCCAATGTTGTGGTTTAACCATGCCCAAAAAGGCATTTGCTACCATCCATGAGTCAGTATAAAGACTGGCAGTTGGGGTGCCAGGAGGAGCTGTGCTTCAGTACCAACCACTTCCGAAGCAGCTCGAACCCCTTCATATGCTGCCAATATCTCTTTCTCAGTTGGAGTATAGCGGGCTTCGGATC
>JAYKAV010000280.1:69351-88817 GCA_035582835.1 Phoebastria nigripes | reverse complement strand
TCTTGGGATCCCCCTGTCACTCCAGAAATACAAATGGGTTCTGCCCCTTYATAGCTTGATGGCATCAGGGTACACTGTGCACYRGTGTCYAMDAGARYCTTATACTCCTGTGGGTCTGATGTGCCAGGCCATCGAATCCACACTGTCCAATAAACCCGGTTGTCCCTTTCCTCCACCTGGCCAGAGGCAGGGCCTCTCTAGTCCTGGTCATAGTACTCGTTACTCACTTCTTGTAAATGCGAATCAAAAGTCACTTTATTAAGATCGGAAGTGGAATCAGCCCTTCTGCACTGTCTGGGGAACTGCTCACTGGAGACCGGAGCAGCAGTTTTCCTGGAAGAACCCCCTTTTGTGATTGCTTTTCCTTGCAATTCACATACCCGTGCCTCTAGGGTCGAGGCAGATTTTCCATCCCACTTCCTCATGTCTTCTCCATGGTCACGCAGGTAAAACCACAGGSTGCCACAGGATGTGTATCCACGATATCTTCTCTCTTGAGCAGAGGGACGCTTACTCCTAATGGCTGAGATACTGGTCCAAACAGGTGGGGAGTAGGGCATATCTTCTTAGAATCACTGGARCTCCYGGGACAGTTTCTCCACAGCAGAGACACAGGCCCGCAGGGAAGAAGAGAGACTTTCTTCATATTGCCGGAGTTGGCCAGCCAATTCACCCACCGTTTGCTCCTCTCCATCTTTCCAGGCCATTACTGCCAATGAGTTGGCATGCGACGCTGGTGCACTCCGCCCAAACTTCTGCCACATGGGTCTGCTACGCTTGACTTCGTGTGGATCTTTGGGAACTGCTCGTTGTTCACGTCATCATAAATCACCTCCAGCACAGCTAATTCCCTCAGGTACTGGATACCTCTCTCCATGGTGGTCCACTTGCCTGGGTGACATAGAACATCTTCCTTGAAGGGATACCTTTCCTTCACGCCTGACAGGAGTCGCCTCCCGAGGCTGAGGACTCGTGCCCCTTGCCCAATCGCTTTGTCAGTGCCCCCTTCCCTCGAAAGGGATCCCAGCTGCTTGGCTTCCCTACCCTCTAATKCCAGGCCACTGGCYCTGTTATCCCAGCATCGGAGCAGCCAGGTGACAATGTGCTCGCCTGGATGACGAGTGAAATCTTTTTGCATATCTCGCAGCTCACTCAGGGATAGGGATTGGGTGGTTGCCATCTGATTTATGGGTTCTGCCTCTTCCTCCTCCTGTTGCTGTGATGGCCCTGGTTCATTTTCATCCCTTACTAAACGAGCTGATTTTCTTGTGTATTTCTTCTTCTGTATAGGGGCGACTGATGCCGGAACAGTTGGTTCTCTGCTTCAGCTGTAGTGACTGTCACTAGGGTTTGAGTAGCTGCAGTGGCTGTCAAGGGGGTTGGAGTAGCCACAGTGCCTTTCACCAGAGTTTGAGTAGCCACAGTGCCTGTCACCGGGGTTTGAGTAGCCACAGTGCTTGTCACTGGGGTTTGAGTAGCTGCAGTGCCTGTCGCGGGGGTTGGAGTAGCCACAGTGCCTGTCACAGGGGTTGATCTCTGGATGGTATTCCTAAATAATTATTTAACCCTAAACAAGACCTGAACCACATTCAGGAGACATAGCAATAGGAACATGCTTGTTTGAACATCCCAAGGACATTCAACATTCTCAAGAACTGTTGTGGAGGGCTTCATGAAGAGGATAGAAGAAAAAGGGGTTTCTGGAGATATGAAAGGGAAGGTGAAGGAGTGGGGGAAAGTGTCCCCCCCTGTCTCCCCCATAGATTGGTTCTCCGAGGAGAAAAGGTAAAGAGTGTAATTATTAATAGTTTCCGAGAGGTGGCTCCCGAGGTATGGAGATGATGGCAATGCTGAGTAGAAATACCAGATTAGACTCATGACCAATAATTTTATCATATCATAAAACAGTGTTACACAGTGCAGCAAAATGATAACCTTGACCCAGTTCCGAGCGGTGATAAACAGCACAACAGGGAACAGATACTGCAAGTAAGGTATTACATAACACAAATTTGAGAGCCAATAAATCAACATTGTGACCAGCAACTATTAAACCAATATAATGAATGCTTATACACGTTGGTCGTATCTGTCGTTATCTCAACCCTTCAAGCCCCATGTTGGGCACCAAAAAGGACTGTTGTGGTTTAACCTGGCAGGCAGCCAAACATCACACTGCTGCTCGCTCACTCCCTGCAGTAGGATGGGGGAGACAAGCGAAAAAAAAAGTAAAATTCATGGATTGAGATAAAGACAGTTTAATAGAACAGAAAAGGGAAAATAATAATAATGATGATGATGATAGAATATACAAAATGTGTGATGCACAATGCAATTGCTCACCACCTGCCGACTGATGCCCAGCCAGTCCCAGAGCAACGATTGCTACTTCCCAGACCACGCCTCCTAGTTTATGTACTGAGCATGACGTCATATGGTATGGAATATCCCTTTGGCCAGTTTGGGTCAGCTGTCCTGGCTATGCTCCCTCCCACCTTCTTGTGCACCTGGCAGAGCATGGGAAGCTGAAAAGTCCTTGACTAGTACAAGCACTACTTAACAACAACTAAAACATCAGTGTGTGATCAACATTCCTCTCGTACTAAATCCAAAACATAACACTATACCAGCTACTGGGAAGAAAATTAACTCTATCCCAGCTGAAACCAGGAAGCCAGCTAAGAAACATAGCAGTAGCACAATTTGCCCTATTAAATAAAGTGACAAGCAGGTAAGATAATAGGTAGCTACAGTAACATTACAAAAATTTTTTGCTATCCTAAAGGACAATATGGCTGCTGTTCCTGATCTTGGTAAGTCTTGTGTTGGTGGAGTTATTTCTCTGGAAAGACAGAAAAATCCATGTACCCATCAGCATCCAAAACCCATTCTGTGTAAATGCCTCCAGTTTAGAGCTGGGAGAAAATTGCAATATCTATGTTTGCACTTTAAATGTAGGCAAGTGGAAGGGAATTAAACCACTGGAACTGTCAATATGGCACTTCTCATAGATAATACTCATGAAACAATAAATAAAATTTCAGGAAAACTACTAATTTACATCTTAAATTTCCATTAATTACTGTGTTTGTTATTAAAAAGGATGATCAAGTCCCTCTTTGAAGCCTGTATATGGTTAATGCTGATGTATGTTATGTAATCCATTATTTTAAAATCTGGTAAGTAATTATTATCACAATTATCACAATAATTGATTGCTACAATCTTAAAGCTTCAAATACAGTATTCACAGCAAAAGAAAAACAGTTCTTTATATRACTGAAGAAGAAATTAGTCTGTTTTCATTTGTTGCACGGACACAAACAGATTGATTTTTTTTTGTTTCTATTTTGAACACATCAAAAACATCAGATCTGTCTTGTGATTTTTGTGTTTCCAATCTGTATTTTGCAGCACATGTCAGATTATCTTGGCAAATAGCAGGGTAGGAGCCTCTTCAGTATTGCTCCTGCTGTCAGATTGAGTGGCTCAGCTGGAGGACTGATGCTTTTAGCCAATGTAGTTGATAAGAATGCAAAAGTATTAGTATTGTCTTTCCTACAGAAACAATCAAAATTGTCTACATTTATCTTCCAAATTTAAAGTAGTCTGTACTAGACTGACACAAAAAGATCAGTGTATATCAGTATGTAGCAATTATTAACAAAACTTAGCCATTTTAAAGACTGTATTTTAAAATGCCAAAATTTATTAGTCTTATTCACTCGGCACAGCACTTAACTCCTTAAGTAGACCCACTATGCCATGAACAGCTGCTGGGTTTTCAGTACTGCTGAAAAATCAAGTCACTTCCAAGCTCTTGGTTTAAGAATTTCTATTTGTAAATGTAGTTCATATCTCATCAACTGGAAGTGAACATCCTTCAGCTGAGACTCTATAAACACATGTATGTTCTAAAAACCACAGAAAAGTGAAATATTATGGGAATATACACAATTATCTTGCCTTTCTGAGGGTGGTACTTCTCAAAACATTCTAACTTAATTATTTAATGGTCTGTCTGACCATGTGTTCGGGAATTGCAGTGCAACTTCCAGAATCTGAATTTAGGCCCCTGTTTTTACAAGTTGTGGCCATTATCTTTTCCCCTTTTCCTTAAAGAGTTACGATGAACATTCAGTTCTGCAAAAACACATCTAAATTTTTTACAGTGAAAAGGCATTCAGTACTTGTCAGAAGAAGTATCGCAATTCAAAAAATGAGACCTCATTGGACTGAAAGTGAAACAACAAAAGAAAAAAAAATCTTCAAAACAACCTTACAGAAAGCAAATTGGATTGCTCAGTTCACATTTTTCTGTTGCAAGTAGGAGTAAAGGAGACATGAAAAGGTAAAACTGTTCAACTGGAGAGAAGAAAAAGCTGATACAAACTTGACTCAGTTTTCTGAAAGTTTAATATTGATTTAAAAAAAGAAAAGTTTAATATTGATTTAAAGATGGTGTAGAATTATTTTAACAGAACTGGTGTTCCTTTAAGTCATGCTACCTGCAGAATGTTTTTTGTGTTTTTCACTGAAACAAGCACAATATAATTAATTCCATCTGGAAATAATGGAACAAGAATCCTGAAAAATATTGAAATCAATTATTAGAATAGCCAGAGTTTATCGAGACATTGTAAAATTTATTACTGTGTCATGTACCTTTTCTTGAATGGTCCTTTTCAGGAATTTGATCGTACCTTAATTCAAAATCTTTAAACATGTTGATAGAGAAATTCCTTAGAAAAATTAACAGAAAGTCACTTTAAATTTATAGTTGGTCACACTTGTTTTCTGGAGATGAAGTTACTTGGCATTTTATTTAAGGAAGTACAGAAGAAATTTGGAAGGCTCATAGTGCTCAGAAAGCTCATAAAACATTGGAATATGAAATTATTTTTCTTTAATGGTTAACTTTTCTACAAGGACCTGTAGCATCAAGAAAGACTGGTTCAACTTGTTCACAAGGTCTTCTCTGTAAGAAATCTGACTATGGTAAAGCTTACACACAGAGTTATATTGTACTTCGTGCCTCTATGAAAAAAAAGTGAAACCTCTCCAGCTGTCTTTGCAGGTTATTTTTCACTGGCTTGCTATTGACAGCACTAAGAATATGATAATTTTTGTTTTCATTTTAGAGGAAAAAGGCAGGGAAAAAAGGAAAACAAACATATTTTCGTATTGTTGAAACAGTCCCTCTCAGGGTCTTGGTTCATCTCTTCCAGTTCTCTTCCACTCAACGTGGGCACAGACAGAAGTTAGCATAGGCCAGAAACCATTCTGCACAGTGAATTTGGATATAGCTATCCTGTTACAGGCTGTCAGAGAATCTGAAACTACGGATGTGGGCCACACCATGCCAGTTGGCCGCAGTGTCATCAGACATTCCCTGGCACATTTAATTTACAGATTTACAGATGCAGACTCAAGTTCCTTGTATTTCAAGAATGCTAGCACTTAATTCTCCTCTATTTGTCAACTGCTGTCAAGAGGAATCCATACTAGCAGTTCCCAATCAGAGGTATAACCACCCCCGCCTGCAGCTCCTGACATCACAGATTTGGTTTGATTCTGCTGTGGAGTCAGCTTGGTACTCCTGCTGCTAATCTGGCAGGGCCTACCTGCCAGGTCTGCATGCTGAAATACAGCTAAGCAATGCTAAACTTATAATTCATGTAAATTAGGCTACAAAGAAACTTGTTATATCCTTAGTTTTCTTCTTTTTTCTGCCCACATTGAGGGAGCTGAGTTCTATCCATCTAACTGTGCTACCCCTACGTTTGGCATTTTGATTTTTCATATAGTTGCTTAATCCCTCTTTAGCCAGCAAAATCTTCTGATCCTTCCTTTCTGTTTAGAGCCTGCCCTTTGTCTGCTCCCACTGCAAACAACTGGAGTTTTGCCATTGACTAAAACAGGAGTTGGTTTATGCCCCAAAATTGATTAATTATTGTAGAAGATTTTTTTTAATGGTTTAGTTCATAAAAGTCTGTCAGTCAACTTCATATTTTTGTATTAAGTCTAAATTAACTTTTAACTAATGATAAACATCTGATGTTTATCTGCCTAATTTGATTTCATGCTGTAATACTTTTGTTTATTTATATATAAAACCTTTCTCAAAAAATGCAAAATGTTCTGGTTAGGTAAACTCTTCAGTCAGTCAAATTTCAGCTTTTTCTATTTTTTCCACTAACGGAAATGGTTTCTTATTCATACTAATGGACGATGACATCTCAGCAAGTACATAAATCTCACAGTACCTTGACCTCTTTGCAAAATTGAATAGTCTAACAAAATTTGACTAAACATTTGTGGGAACTGACCTTCTCTGGTGCTACATGCTATATTTTATGATGACAGCTCTAATTATTCCTGAGATACAACCATCAGAAAATTGCCATTTTGCATGGTGTACAAGAATAAGCCTTTCTGCATTGCAACTCCCATCACAGCGTGCTAAGCACTCCAGCTGTGTTATAATGCCATATTTTTACCTGAACCTATATTTGGTTTCAACTAGGGTTAAGACTACTGATTAACTGTGTCCTCATAAGTTATTCCTACTTATTATTGCAGAAATATAGCGTAGCACAGTAAAAGGAAAAGTCATACAGCATGAATATACAGATTGAGTAGTAAAATACAGTGAGAACATATTCAGGATTCTAAATACATATTTAGCATTGCCCTGGTTTCTGATGGGATAGAGTTAATTTTCTTTCTAGCAGCTGGGATAGTGCTGTGTTTTGGATTTAGGATGAGAATAGTGTTGATAACACAGAGATGTTTTAGTTACTGCTGAGCAGTGCTTACACAGRGTCAAGGCCTTTTCTTGCTTTTCACACCGCCCCACCAGCAAGTAGGCTGGGGGTGCACAATAAGCTGGGAGGGAACACGGCTGGGACAGCTGACTCCAACTGACCAAAGGGATATTCCATACCATATGACATCATGCTCAGTATATAAACTAGGGGAAAGCTGGCCGGGGGTCCACTGCTCGGGAACTGGCTGGGCATTGGTCAGCGAGGGGTGAGCAATTGCATTGTGCATCGTTTGTTTTGTATATTCTTTTATCATTATTATTTTCCCTTTCTTTTCTGTCCTATTAAATTGTCTTTATCTCAACCCACGAGTTTTACCTTTTTTTTTCGATTCTCTTCCCCATCCCACTGGGGGGAGTGAGCAAACATCTGTGTGGTGTTTAGCTGCCTGCCGGGTTAAACCACAACAAATTCTTCACAGACTTGCTCTGATTTCAGCATGACTGCTCTGAATATAAGACAAAGCAGAATTTAGCTGTTAAGATGAGTTTAACCACCAGTCACTTGACAACAGTAGTCTAAAAGCCTAATTAGAGTTTCACAGGGAAGGTGATGGGGGAGTTACATGGCAGAACAGCAGCACTGTTTGAATTTCACATTAAAGCTTGTTTTTTGCAATCCATAACTGTAATACACTAGCTTGAAGCATGCTTCTGAAATCTTCATCATACACTATATTTCAATTTTCTGTAGTCTTTTACTGTAGCTCTTAGGCTAAGATAGCTTAATAATTAAGTGTAAATGAATGGAAGCATCTGCCAGAGATCATTTTTTTAGGCATTTTTAAGGTTTATGATTGCATTTTTGCTTTTCTTGGCTAGTTTGAATATGTTACAGTACAGAAGGCTGTTAAATCAACGTATGGATAACACACATACACACACATAGTTCTTGCCTGAGTCTATTGATAACATTTGCAAAAGAAACCACAGTTAAAGCAAAACTCTTGCTCTGTACTAAAGAAAAAACAAGTACAACCTTCATTAGCAAAACTGATTTCCATATTAAACTTCCATGTCTGTTTCCTTTTAGTTATTGCTGGACTCATTCCATCCTTCCCCCTTCTTACCTCTCCCTGTTTTACAATTTTTAGTGTCCTTTTCAGAAATTTCACATCCAAATATCTTATTTACTAGGCTAATTAGATACTACCAGAATGGCACCTGGTAGTAAGACAACACTGTTGTGGACTTTCTAGGAAAGGATGAGTGTAGTCACAATCAAATCATCAACCCTCAATGATGAATGAAAAGCCTCCAGTAAGAACCTGCACAGCTATAACATAGCCCTACCTTACATAGCTTTACATCCTAGCTGCTCAGACTGTTACTTTTGTAAAGACAGACGACTCTGACTCTGGGTGGATTTTTTCTTCAAAACTACTATGGATCTCATAGCAATCAATCATATTAGAGCTTAGGTGATGCTGGCCAAGCACAGCAGGCCTTGTGGGTCAGCACTAGATTTACACATAGGTACCAGCTCCATAATCTACCACTGGAACCTATTCAACCCTTTTGCCATTAAATGAAAATGTGTGTTATTTTTGTGAATTCTACTAAAATCAAATATTGAAATCTACAGGCTGAGCTTACAACTGCCCCTAAACGAAAGGCACCCAGCACCAAGATCACGCACCTGGGAAATTATGAGGGGATCCCAGGGCACAGCAAAGTAGTTTGGCCATGGAAACCTGGAGCACAAGGATCCTCCTTCCTCTTTGGGACATTTAAGTGGGCTGCCTTGTACAGCTGCAGTATAAGCCTGGGGAGCAGCAAGGTGGGCTGATAACCCACAGGTCCTGGGCCTGCTCTAGTACATGTTGCTTCTTCCAATCTCTTTTTTCTTCACTTGTGTTTCAGGTATTGGTGAAAGTCACTGAGTTAAATACCTGGGATGACACAGTGACATGTGTGTCACTCAGGCAAGGTGAGGCAAAATAACAAATAAGAAAGCATTGCCCAAGGCTTATGACACAGGTGTCATATTTGATGGTCCCTCAAGAACAGAGCAGTATGAATACTACTAAGAAAGTTTTCAGGCACACTAAAGTTACAATTGGTGTCATGGAAGCCATACTCTAGCACAGGACGCTTTCATGGGAATAGTTCGCATAGGCAGAAGTGAAGGGATATACACCGGGCTTTTGTCACCTGGAACATAACTGGTGATGACTAAAGCAGAAAACAGCCTAGAGAGGTTTTGACTTTAAGACTTTATAGAGTAAAAAACCATCCTAAAATCTAAATAAAAGTGTAACATTCTGTTTCATACTGAACGTTAATACATCCAATTCTCATATGAAGCCAATTTTACAATTTTATTTAGATTTTAGGGGTACTCTAAGTACTTTACGGTACTCTTAGAGTGGATGAAATTATTGGTCTGTGACCAACGAGGTAGAACTCAGTCAAAACAATATCAGAAGAAAAAAAAAAGAAACAAAAAACCTTTCTTTTTTTCTTCTGTAACCAATCCCATATTCAGAAGTAAGTTAATTGCTTCTACAAAGCAAATAATTTCACCCTCTCTAAGAGTATTTAAGCATCTTAACATTCATTCAAAATACAAAGGCTATAAAGTTCACCTTTCTACTACTTCCCTAGAAATTAATGTTATTAGTAGTACAGCCCAGTCAAAAAACCCAATGGTTTACTTCCATTAGGTACAAACCTCCCTACCTTTGCATTCCTCAAAATCCTCAAAATTAGCTGCAGAAAGTAGAAGAGCACTGAATGGGGCAAACCACAGGGCAACCTGCTGGGTAATGGACATTGGATTTTCACAGTTCCTAGTTTCTGCACAATCTTCATGACTTCTTTATACATAGGTACTCTTGCGATCCTGGATCTCTTATGAACTGATGATATATTCAGTAAATACAGTACTTTAATATGAACTTTTTGGAAATCTAGGTAACCTATACATGTTTTTTCAGCTATCAAATAAACACCAGATGGTAGTATGAACTGCAGATAACATCTAACTTTTTTCACAAAAATTAGTAACAGAATGTTGGCATGAAATTCTACAAAGCAAAAAAACCCCAATAATAACCAAAATATTTACTTTCAGAAAGTGGATACACATTTCATAGGTACATGTCTTTAAAGTAATCATTTATTATACTTGTTCCTGTTGTCAGATTTTTTTTTCCATGCACTTCATCTCTACAAGAAGCAAGGAAATATAATAATAAGAAATTATTTCATAAATAATTTATTTGTTGTGACTACACATTAGAGTCAGATTTAACAGTTCTATGATGTCTAATCCATGCTAGTTTCTTGTTTAATCAAATTAATATGCAGAAAACTATGAAAACATTATAGGAAAGTACATGTACATACTATAATAGTACAAATATAAACTATAATAAAAGTATGTTTCTTGTCAGTAAGCAAGATGTGTATCTACTAATAAATTATTGTATTCATCAGTCTTTCAACTGATCAGGCTGACACTTAAAACTGAAAGTTGTAAGGAAACTCAAAATGAAAGAGCCTTTGTTGGCAGTGTGAAAGAAATTAGCATTCTGAAATGCAGGACTGATGCAAACCTGAAAATAAAATATTGCAGGACAGGCTTCAAACAGAGTTCTTTCCACAATCCACTAGTAAATGGCAAAGTGTTCCAATATTTTAAATTTCCTAAGGTTTCCTTATTTTTGTCCATAAAACTTTTCAATGCTGCGGTTCAAGAATCATGCAGTAAATCTCTATTCATTTGAAAACATCATTTGAGATATTTAAGAATTTCTTTCTCTTCCTTTTCATTAATGACTTCTGTCTAGTCTTAAATTCACAGTTGTTAATAGTTAACTGAAAACCACAGGGATACTAGTCACAGAAGAAAATGTAGAAACAATGCAAAGTATTGACAATATATTCCTCAAGGTATTTGCACATCTTTTTCTCCCATGTGAATCCATTTGCACAGAAAATGAGCTACAGTACAGCTTCATTTTTTGGCGAAGCTTGCAGAAGACCTGCAAAAAAAAATCAGATTTAAAGATTTTTCCGAAGTCTTGATGAGTTCTATATATAAGATCACAATATCCCCCTTTTTATAGACATTTACACACTAAGTGTATCAGTTTCATGAAAATCATTTCAGGTAGACTGTCATCAAAAGTCTATGTGAAGAGACTTATTGAAGTTTCAAAGCTGCTTACTTTTATACTTAGATGTACAAAGGACTGGATATCTGATGTTGAGGTGCTGTGCAACTATTCTAATTTACATCCTGGACTATCTTTTTGCAAACCTTTGACAATACCAGGAATCCAAATTGTGAATGAAAGTCCAATTATGAAACATGTATTGACAAAGTAAAAAGACTGCTGCTTACCGAAGGAACAAATGGGAAATGAATACAGAGTGTGCTAGACTTGAAGTAATACTAACAGGTTTTGTAAGCTTTTTTGTAGACATGAAAATGCTCTGTAAGTTTTAGGCTCTAGCCTAAATTAGATTAACAAGAGGTGTTAAATTAAGAAAAAAAAAAGAAAATAGTCATAAATAGGGGACTCAAGAAGCAGTAACATTTTCACCAACAGCATGATCATAGAATGGGATTAGACAAGTTTAAGAAGAGTATGAGTTAGACTCAAAGTTAGTTTCCTTGGAGACAGAGTGACACACTACTTACATCCATTTTTCCTATTTATAATAATGTGGTTTACATTAATGATTAGAAGAAGGACTTACCCTAGAGCAAGGTGTCTCTGACAATGACCTCTCTTTTATACTAACATTCTCACCTGCAGGTACAAGAAAATCCTCACTTTCTTGTAACTTTGTCTGAAGCTTGGACAAAGTTTACCCCAAAAGACTTGCTACTTACCTTGTTTCTCAACAACTTTAAACCTCTACATTACAATATTTAAATTATTCTTCTGTATTCGTTGCAGGAAGAAGCCTATCTGAAAACACTGCTCAAAC
This sequence comes from Phoebastria nigripes, assembly GCA_035582835.1. Lineage (NCBI taxonomy): Eukaryota > Metazoa > Chordata > Aves > Procellariiformes > Diomedeidae > Phoebastria > Phoebastria nigripes. The sequence goes on along the minus strand of JAYKAV010000280.1, from coordinate 77,047 downwards.
CAGTGAGACTTGGACTACATCTGCCAGTATCTAATTGATTAGATTACTCCTGTATGTGTTGGGAAAACAGAGAAGCATGGATGAGTTTTGTGTGTAACTGTTGCCAAATTTACATTCTTCTCAGTCAATTGGGACAGAGGTTAAAGGATGATACTCACACAAGTAACAATTGCAAATGGGCTTTATATAATGTGAAAGTAAGAGAGATCGGCCTGAAACTACCTAACTTAGAAGTCCATTGGCAGCTTATGCCCACAATCTAATTCAAAAAAGCCATAAACCACTAAGACAGTAGCCCTGTGTGGGGCAACATATCCATCCGACATCCTGACGTCAGACATCCATACATCAGACTGAAGTCTGAGCCGAAGATGGAACGACTACACATAAGCGCCAGACCACAATCCAGGACTTGGACACATCATGTAATTGAAGCAAGTGTCCTGTTCTGCTTGGCCCATGGCACTGATCACAAATGGACAGGAGAGGCTTGGTACTTGATTGACATGAATGTGAAGTGTGTGAGTAGAATCTCATGATAAGACTCACGAAGATTAACAGAAGTAAACACAAAGTCCTGCACCTAGGGAGGGATAACCCTACGCACCAGTACATGCTGGGGCCAACCAGCTGGAAAGCAGATTTTCAAAAAAGGCCCTGGTGGCCTTCATGGGCAACAAGTTGAACACGAGTCAGCAATGTGTTCTTGTGATAAAGAAGGCCAACAGCATCCTGGGGTCTCTCAGCAACAGTGTAGACAGCAGATGCAGGGGAGTGATTCTTCCTCTCACCACTGGTGAGACCCCATCAGAATGCTGTGTCCAGTTCTGGGGTCCCCAGTAGAAAAGACATGGATATACTGGAACAAGGCCAGCAAAGGGTCATGAAGATGATTAAGGGACTGGAGCATCTTTCATAGAAAGAGAGACTGAAGAGATGGGACTGCATAGTCCAAAGAGAAGAAGGCTCAGAGGGAATCTCATGAACGTATGCAAATATCTGATGAGAGGAAGCCAAAAATGGAAGCCAGGCTGTTCTCAGTGGCGCTCAATGAGAGAACAAGGGGCAATAGGCACAAATAAAAATAGAGAAAATTCCATTTAAACGTAAGAAAAACTTTTTTTAATTTGAGGATGTTTGAGCCCTGGAACACGTTGCCCAGGCAAGCTGTGGAATGTCCATCCTTGGAGATATTCAAAACCTGACTCAACACAACCCTGAGCAATCTATCATAGTTGAGCCTGCTCTGAGCAGTGGAGTTGGACTAGGTGATCTCCAGAGATGCCTTCCAACCTCAAAGATTCTGTGATTCTATGAACAGAAATAAAAATAGATTTTAATCTCAAATAGAAACTGCTGTCCACTCACTTTGCCCATCCTGCTTAGTAAATAACTTTTAGGTTATACATCACAGTGTGGTATGGCCCAGCTCTTGCAGCTGCCCTACATAAAATCCTCCTTGACAGTATTCCATAATTAATATTTCCAGAAACAGTCTTTTAGAAGAATTGTACTTTTTTTATATATTAGTTTGTTTTTCTGAAACTGTTTCCTTAAGAATTCTCTTAGTTTTTAAGTCATGCCTGGAGGAATGTGAAATTTAATAATTCTTCTTGCAAAATTGTATTGCAGATTGTATTGCTTATGAGATTCAATTACTTATATATAAAATAAGCTTCTGATTCCTATCCAATTTATACTTCTGTCTAGTACAGGACTTTACAAACTTGTTTTGTTTGCAGACATAGTAGCAGAGTGCCTCCAAGCCACAAACATATGAAGGTTGAGTTTGGCTGTACAGGCAGCTTTTGTGCATTCTGCTTCGTGAACAAAATCTACAGGAAGAATTCCTCTCTAAAATGTGCTATCCGCACTAGTTTTGCAAGAACTATTTTCAAGAGTGTAAGAAATGCTAACCTATTAATCACAAGGCTTCCATGAGGAATGAGTCAATTTACACAAACTCAGGGCTTTGTTTTCCAATAGCTGACAAAATGTTTTGCTTCAGCATAGGAATTGAAACAAAAGCTACAAAAATAAACAGCAAATACTCTCTTACAAATGTTGGTAAGCCTTTTTTATCTGTACCCTACTAAATGACCTTTGGCTCTAAATCTTGTATACAAGCCCTCAAGTGAGAAATGACACAACTAGCCCATGTTAGTATTGACAGATTATCCATACAACCCAGATGACGTTCCCCAAAAGAAGAAAAAAGGAATTTGAATATGCTCAAAATAGGAGACTCAGAAACAAAATGATACAAAGACAAAAAGGAAGGCTAAAGAAGACAATCTATCAAACTCCTTTCAAACTTAGTCTACATATTACATTCATTTCTGTGGTTACCTTATTGTTCTTATCACACTTATCATACAGACTTTTCTTCCACTCACACTGACAAACCAATCAGTGGTATTGTTAACAATGGGAACTGTTTTGTCTGCTTTTTCAATTGTCTAAGTATACCACACCGAGTGTTGTTCTCTTTATGCTCCCATTAGAAATCATTCTACTGCAGTTGATCTTCTTAGCAAATCTCAGATGTGGGCATACGGCCCTAGATGTTTCCATCATTATTCTGCATTGGATTCACAGAAACTCAGCATGAAAATTGTTCTAAAACCCATTATGAATCCACTCTATGGTAATTTATTCCTTTTAAGGTGTTTTATTTCTATTTTAGTTGAATTATCCACACATATTTTGACACTTTAGAAATCAGTCTTGACTATAAGTCACACAGATCAGTCATGTTTTGAGCAACCAGTTCTCAGTTGATGGTGATATCTTTAGTAGTCATTACACCTATACCACTTTTTTTTGTCTTAAAGAAAATGAGGTTGCTATGATCATTCTAATTCAGAATTGTTGATGTTTATTGTCCATAATTTTTGTAATAAATGAAGAAAAGCTACAAAGAAACTTAAGAGCAAAACTCATTGCTATTACTAATATATCAAACTGTCTGACACTGGTCTGTCCCCAAATAAAAAAAAAAAAAAAACTTATATATTTTTCCTTGAGAAACCTGTGAATGTATTTACAAGACCTTATCCATCTGCTTCGATTTGCAGTAGGGTTTTCCTTCTAAAGCTGTATTTTGCTTCAGGGCTGTGAAAAAGAAAGGAAAAAAGAAAATAAGTTCATTTTTAAAGCTATCATGGAAAATATTATTTTATAAGTCAAAGGATGTAAAAGGAGCCATGCAAAATATTTTGTACAAAACCTAAATGCATACTATTAAAAAATTGTTTCAAATGTTAATAAAGCTGGGATTTACCAGATTGATCTACACTTTTTGAAAATGTGTTTACCAACTTTTGCAATTTTCTCCCTCTTTTATAAATATTATTTTCATAATAGCTGTTTTGCTTCTCCCTGCATATGAAATTGGATGATATTCCCCTCATCACTGGACCCTACTGCATACTTGCCATCTTCCCCATTTCTTGCTGTGAACAGGATGTGTCAGGACATCATTTCCTTCCCCCGGTTTTAAGCACCTGGGCTGACAAAACAGAATTTGCTCTATCTTACACTAGAAAAACATCTTCAAAGAATAAGGTAGGCGCAAAACTGAGTATTCAGTAGGACTGTGAATCTAAAGGTATATTCACATTCTTAGCCTATGAGAGGACAGGAATATTGTGGGAGAGTAATTGCTTCTTCACATTTTTTGTGGACTGGTAACAGTGTCTACTTTAAGACATCCTTCATGATGAAATGGCATCATTAGACTAGTACTCCATGAATTCCCTTGCAGAGTCAATGTAGTTACATCAAAGTTTTGGGGAGACTTTCTGACTGAGTTTATGACAGCCATACCTACATCAGCAAATAAAACAAGCCAGGGAAGAAAATAGCATGAATTAATTACTAGCACATCTCCCACTCAAAAAAACCAAACCAAACCAAACAAATCCAGCACGTTAAAATACCTAGAAGAAATTCTTCCTGACACACACTGTCCTCCAAATATCCCTTGACCTTTGTCTTAGAGAAGTAGACAGAAGAGACCCCTTTTGGGTCTGGACCAAAACTATGCAAAAGAATGCTCTAACACTTAAACAGTACTAAACCAATCTTGTGGCCTGGATCTACTTAGTTTACAAGAATACAGAGTGTCATGGGCCTGGGCTCCAAGTCTAGTTACTAGACGGTAATCTTTACTTGGAATTTCAGGTTAGCCAGCATTAAAAAAAAACTCAAAAGAAATAGCAACTTATTTCACAACTTATCATATACTGAGGGAAATTTTCTTGTTTGTTAAATTGTTCACTCGTTGGTTTTATGCTCCCTGCAATGTATTCCTCTTTTTCTTTTATTTCAAATTTCTTTTTCCTACTTTTTTCCTGTAGCATCACTGTACTATGGGAAATGAAAAAGAATCTGCACCCAAAAGCAGACTCAATGCTATTTACTGGCAGAGTTGTTGCAGTTTTCCTGGGATTTTGCAGCTCATGCCCTTCTGACTGATAATAATGAGGTTCTTGAGATGTAACTGTAGAGCATTCTTATTAAAGGGGTCTCTTGTTTGACCATTATCTAACTTCTGGGTGTCCTTTTTAATGAGGTTGAGTTGTTTCGAAGTAGAGACACCAAAGGTTGTCTCTGCTACCTGTCTCATTCTTCAAAAAAACCCAAAAATTTTCTTCTAAGGAAGAATCAAGAATTTGAAGCTAAGAAAGCAAGCTATAATATTTTGGATTTTAATTAGGTTTTCTGTCTCTGTTTTTTTATTAAGTGTAACTTACAGATATTGCCATTCTAAAACATTCCTGTTTCATGATGCAAAACATTCTTACACTATAGTAATGATCAGAGATAATATTGTTAACACTGTCAATGAAAGAAAACATTTCTCAGTAATTCCTCTCTACTTTAAAGTCAGATATTCTTAAGGCATTGAACCTGTATGAAAAATAGTAATTAATATTTGCACCGAGTTTCTCCCTATTGGATTGTGTTTTCCACTATGTTTTACCATATGTTGGGTTATTTTGCTTAGATTTTCAAAAAATAGAATAAGCATATGCTTATTAATTTTAACTTTTATTTCCCTGGCTTATATACACAATCTGATGAGATATACCAATATGTCAACAGACAACAAGAAGCATTCAGAAAAATAATTCTTTTAGTGAAAAATTTCCATTTACAAAGAAAATTTTATTTTTAAATTTTCAAAAATAGCCATTTGTGTTTCAATTTTGTTAGAATATCACCTGGAACACAAGTAACACAAAAAATATTCTTCTAAGAGAAAGAGATGCCAGCTTGTTTAAAAACAAAGAAGAGGGGGAAACTTCTTCTTCATTTTTTATGGAGCTGATTTGTATAATGCTTTACAGAAATCTGTAAGAAAGACTGAAAAGTCAATGAAGCAGAAGCATCTCTTCAGAAGTGGTTGGACTTGATGATCTTAGAGGTCTTTTCCAACCTTAATGATTCTATGATTCTATGATTCTAAGTGGCTTGCAGCAACTTTTCTGTCTTCTGGACAGTAGTAATATGAATGAACACTGAATAAATATGGTCAGCATCACAACATAGTATGTGAACAGAGGTATGATCACCATCTGAAAAAATCAAAATATGTTGGAAAAAAAAATCTGAAAAAATACAAATGTATTGATGCTGATAAAGTACAAAATAAAAAACAACTCTAATTCGAGCAGTTTCTCTACAGTATTCCTTATATTCTAAACATAGTAAACCAAATGTACAAAATTTTTCTTAAGAGAATATATGCAGAAATCAAGGCAAAAACATGTAGATTGTAATCAAAAGACTCATGTTTTCCTTCTCTTCCTCCAGCATCCCATGTATATACCCTCTGAAAGCTCAGAATTATCTTCCTACTGACCAACTTCTGATCAGTCTCAAAACGCTCTTATCGAATGCCTGGGAACTTTGCCTTGGGGTGACTCCAAAGCAAAGCAGTATAAAGCCAGAAACATATAGCTCACATGGGAGATGAAATGATTTTTTATTTGAGTTTGGTAAACTTTTTTGTTGCTACATGCTAAGGCTTATTTGTTATACCTCTGTGTTGTTTCTGCTTATTTGATAAGGGATGGTGTATTAAGATTGCATGTTTTATAGCAACTGTGCTAAGCAACTTCCTTTCTACTTTCCTATTCAGAACTTCAAACCACCTCATAGCTTTCTATTGGATTGAAACAAAACAAAAAATGTTTTCAGAAACACAGAAAGATCCCCCATGTTTGCCATCTAGAAATAGAGAACTTGGTACACAGTCTCCTCAGGGAACAGTCTCATTTAGCTAATGTCATTTTTAGTGGATCAGAAATAATTTAGAAAACAACCATGAACTATTTAAAACATTATCACTCATAACTTGAGACAAAGCAGTTATTGGAGCTTTACCGAGCTTGGATTTGGGCAAATTTTCCCTCACTTATCTGGCTTTTGCTGAAATCAGTGTCAATTTATGTGTTCTTAATTGAGCTAAACTGTTATTTCATGTTTTGAGATGTGGTGGGTATCAGGAAGACACTGCATTTTGGACCATCATTTCAACATGCTTTTAAAACTAGTGGTTGTACCCACACACAGATTAATAGACTTGATATTGCTTCCCTATTTAAATATAAAACCCAAGTAAATCTTATTAAATTAGTTGGATATAAGACAACTTGAAAGAAGTGGTTAGGGGCAGAGAAGAATTGAGGAAGAATAATTTGAAAATTCAAAAGATCCAGAAACATGATAAGAATCCAAAATTCCTTAGTGTTTATCTGAATTATATTTCTGAAGTTTGCTTGTCACTCATTTTCCTGGAAACATACTTGTCTAACAATTTCTTTTTTCATCCAGAAAGAAATGTCAATCCAAACTAGCACTACACAAGTGTCACTCAAGCAGTGAAGCAGATAAAAGAGGTTATGTGAAGCCACATTCCTTCCCTAAACACAAGAGACCCTTTCTTTCATCTGACTAGTCCTGAGATATTTTCGTTCCCACCTTATTTGAAGATACTTATTTTTGTTTGACTCCAGCTGTGTAATCCCCAGCAGTACAGACTTATGGTTTAGACTTCAAAGTGTTGCTGTAATTTTATTTTAGAACTTTCCTCTCTCCCATTCAAAACCATCCCTCTTTTCTGTGTGGGTGGTGGTGTGGTGAAAGTAGGAGAATTAGGAGAATGATTTGTCTGAAAGTTTGTGCATTACATTTAGATTGTATGCAAGTGCCAACAGGTTTCTGCAGATTATTAAATATTGTCACAAGTGCTGTAGATGCCTCGAGTGCTATTGTCATGTGATGGTGGAAGGTTGACACTGGGACCAGAAGAAAAGCAGCTCAAATATTGTCAGTGAAGTCATTATGATTTTTAAAAAGAGGTGAGGGGGAGAAAGTAGATGCCCTGAACTCATAAGAAATGCCAGATAACTAGAGATTTTGAGAAGATGATACAGAAACAGAGCCCAGAGACAAACAGTGTTCTAGTTCAAAGCTGAGCCTGTAGTGATTGGAGTGATACGTACCAGACCGTACCCCGGTCTGGTACGGCCCTCTGATTACTACCCGCTATTGGTTATACAGGCCGGCAGYGAYGAGGTTGCGGAGAGAAGCCCAGAAGCAATCAAAAGGGACTTCAGGGCACTGGGGCGATTGGTTGAAGGATCAGGAGCACAGGTAGTGTTTTCCTCAATCCCTTCAGTGGCAG
>JAYKAV010000280.1:48546-60309 GCA_035582835.1 Phoebastria nigripes | reverse complement strand
TGTAACAAAGGAGAAGACATCATAGAGGAAGGTGCCATTCTGTATTTCCTCCTTAAAAAGCTCCTCAGAGGAAGAGGTATAATTGCTAATTGTCTCCAAGAGGTGGTACCCAAAGTAGAGGAACGGCTTCAGTACAACACCCAGATACCAAATAATGCCCAATGCCAGCRTTTTRATAACARATSTCCCCGGCAAAACATCTCTAATCACTGCAGAGCGCAGCAGACTGCAGAAACCAACACCAATCTTTAACATGTGCAGCAAAAACTAGAGCATGATTCAGGTCAGAGAAACTCATATGGTGACCAACAACTGTTAACAGATACAAATTCCTTACTATGCTCTAGTTAATCTGTTGTTATCTCAAACCCTTCATGCCCCACGTTGGGCACCTAAAAGGACTGTCGTGGTTTAACCCTGGCAGCACCTAAACACCACRCAGCCGCTTGCTCACCCCCCACCTCCGGTAGGATAGGGGAGAGAATTGGGAGGGCACGAGTAGGAAGACTTGTGGGTTGAGATAAATACAGTTTAATAATTGAAATAAAACAAAGTAGAACAATAATAATAACAGTGGTAACAACAACAACAACAGGATATACAAAACAGGCGATGCACAATGCAACTGCTCACCATCCGCCGAATCGATGCCTTGCCGAGCCGACGCGTTGCCGAACTTAGGCGTGCCCGAAAAACGCGCGAGCCCGTCCCAGAACACAGAGCCCCCCACACACTTAGTTTTTTATACTGAGCATGACGTCGCATGGTATGGAATACCCCATTGGCCAGCTGGGTCAAACACCCCGGCTATACTCCCCCCGCCAGCTTCCCATGCACCTGGCAGGGCATGGGAGGCTGAAAAGTGCCCGGTGCAAGCACCACCCAGCAGCACACAAAACATCAATGGGCCATCAGTGCCCCTATTATACCAAACCCAAAACACAGCACACCCTCCCCAGCCACTGGGAAGAAAGTTAACTCTGTCCCAGCCGGAACCAGGACACCAGTTTAGAGAGAAGGATGTTGTGAGGGACCGTGTCAAAGGCCTTACAGAGGTCCAGATAGACAACATCTGTAGCCCTTCCCATGTCCACTGATGTAGTCACTCCATCATAGAAGGCCACTAGSTTGGTCAGGCAGGACTTGCCCTTGGTGAAGCCATGCTGGCTGTCTCAAATCACCTCCCTGTCCTCCATGTGCCTTAGCATAGCTTCCAGGAGGATCTGTTCCATGATCTTCCCAGGCACAGAGGTGAGACTGACTGGCCTGTAGTTCCCCAGGTCTTCCTTCTTCCCCTTTTTAAAAATGGGGGTTATGTTTCCCCTTTTCCAGTCAGTGGGAACTTCACTGCACTGTTGTGACTTCTCAAATATGGTGGATAGTGGCTTAGCAACTTCATCCACCAGTTCCCTCAGGACCCGCGGATAGATCTCATTGGGTCCCATGGACTTGTGCACCTTCAGGTTCCTTAGGTGGTCTCGAACCTGATCTTCTCCTACAGTGGGAGGCTCTTCATTCTCCCAGTCCCCGCCTTTGCCTTCTGTGGCTTGGGTGGTGTGGCTCGAGCACTTGCTCGTGAAGACCGAGGCAAAAAAGTCATTGAGTACCTCCGCCTTCTCCATATCCTGGGTAACCAGGTCTCCCGTTTTGTTCCGGAGAGGGCCCACATTTTCCCTAGTCTTTCTTTTATCCCCGACGTACCTATAGAAKCTTTTCTTGTTGCCCTTGACATCCCTGGCCAGATTTAATTCTATCAGGGCTTTAGCTTTCCTAACCTGATCCCTGGCTGCTCGGACAATTTCTCTGTATTCCTCCCAGGCTACCTGTCCTTGCTTCCACCCTCTGTAGGCTTCCTTCTTGTGTTTGAGTGTGTCCAGGAGCTCCTTGTTCATCCATGCAGGCCTCCTGGCGTTTTTGCCTGACTTCCTCTTTGTTGGGATGCATTGCTCCTGAGCTTGGAGGAGGTGATCCTTGAATATTAACCAGCTTTCTTGGGCCCCTCTTCCCTCCAGGCTTCCCTCCATGGCACTCTACCAAGCAGATCCCTGAAGAGGCCCAAGTCTGCTCTCCTGAAGTCCAGGGTAGTGAGCTTGCTGTGGGCCCTCCTCGGTGCCCTAAGGATCTTGAACTCCACCATTTCATGGTCACTGCAGCCCAGGCTGCCCTGGAGCTTCACATTCCCCACCAGCCCCTCCTTGTTGGTGAGAACAAGGTCCAGCATAGCTCCTCTCCTCGTTGGCTCCTCTACCACTTGGAGAAGGAAGCTATCATCGATGCATTCCAGGAACCTCCCGGATTGCTTATGCCCTGCCGTGTTGTCCCTCCAACAGATATCGGGGTGGTAAGGTCCAGGGCTTGTGAWYGTGAGGCTGCTCCTATCTGTCTAGAGAGGGCCTCATCCGCTCGGCCTTCCTGGTTGGGTGGCCTGTAGCAGACGCCCACTATAATGTCACCTGTTCCTGCCCTCCCTTTAATCCTGACCCATAAGCTCTCAGTTGGCTTCTCATCCATCCCCAGGCAGAGCTCCATGCACTCCAGCTGGTCATTGACATAGAGGGCGACACCCCCTCCTCGTCTCCCCTGCCTGTCCTTCCTAAAGAGCCTGTATCCCTCCATCCCACCACTCCAGTCATAGGAGCCATCCCACCACGTCTCCGTGATGCCCATAAGGTAGTATGTACAGGTGATCTACTATCATGTCCTAGCAGAAAAATTCAAGGCCCTCTTAATAAATCGTATCTATTCTATGGATAAAACTAGTCATGATGAGTAGCTGTTAAGGAGGTTGGTGGATGCAGGCAGAAACATTGGGTCTTTCTTTTTTTAGAGAAAACTTTTGAATCCAAACCTTACCACCCCCATACCTGGAAACACAGTAAAGGTAAGACACCTTAAGTACACATTTTAGAATCTTTTTTTTTTACCCCACTCTAAGTTCCTTGTCTTGTGCAATTTTCAAACTTCAGCTAGGAATCAATGAAAAGAAAATAGTCTTTTTTAACAAAATGTGGAAAAATAAACTCCAGTGAACTTCAGAGCTGAGGAGGACCACCTTCCAGCATTGAAATCCTCCTAGCAAAGGACTTAGAACCCTGACAGCACTTCGTCCTTTCTCCATTTCGGCTTGAGATAACCTGGCACCACTGACCTTAACACGATGAGTATGGACACGTAAACATAGCACATCAGGAAAAAGGGGTACATACTAGGGTGTTTTCTATAAAAAAAAAAAAATGGTATTACTAATGAGACTTTTCTGGAATAATCAGATAARTTAGACTACAAGTGTTTGTATCATTGTAAGTGAACTAGTAATAATAGCGGCTGTATTTTGATTAGACTCTTAAAATTGTAATAAGACAAACAATAATTTTTTGTCTCTGTATGTAAGTTGTTTCCCCTTTTGCTCCTAACAAGAAGGTGAGCATAACAGTCCCTAGGACAGCATTTATGAGACTCTCAGTCTTCAGAATCAGAGAAAAAAGGATTGGAGGAACAGGAGCAATCCAGTCATGGTAAAAGCGTAACAACTGATTAATCTAAGTAGAAAAGCATGCAGCGTGCAGTAAGAAGTGTGTGAGAGAGAAGACTATGAGAAACTGTAATTGCTGGCAGAATATTTCTGATATATTTATTGGGTGACTGAGTTCATGACTGTTAGATGAGTGAACTTGAGGGACTGTTTGGAACAGCACAGATTCCTGTGCTACAGACAGTGGATTATTATCTACTTGCATCTTATATATGTGGCAATAAGCAGTGGAATGCCATGCGGTCATCACTAAGCACTGTACCCTTCCTCAGTCAGTAGAATAAAACCAGGTATCTGCCAGTGGCAACCAGAATGACTTTTGGTACATGTCACTGTGTCCTGGTTTTCTGTTAATATATCTTGGATGGATGCAAGTAATTTCATTTTCTACAGGTGAAAGGCAATCTTGCAGGTACCAGACATCCTTTTTTGTAAGGATCTGCCAGTAGTGACGTGCCAGAAAAATACTGCCTCTACACAAAGAAGCAACTGATGGTCCAGAGATCCATACCTTTGCTACATATTTGCTCATTACCACATTAGCTTGGGTCCTGTCAAGAAATAAGGATTTTCTGGACTGAGGCCATTTCTTCTCAAAGCTCCAGGACAGGCTCTATAGTGCAACTGTAGCAACAGAAGGTTTAAAATGCTTGTAAATTCTGTAGCTGTTAATGTTCTAAGAAGGCATTTGAAAAATGCCTTCAAGACCTGTGTAATAAGTAATATACCGTAATAAGTAATATCCTTCCACACAGACACATTGTTAAACACAGGGCCAAATGATRATGCAGGATAATGAAATCAACACTGTAATTTTGGGAAAAATATCTTGACAAGAATTTTTTTGAAAAGAAAAGTGTGTTGAAAAACAAAAAGAGGAGGTCACATTTTAAACTTTCTTATCTCATGCCTCTGAAGGGGAAACAGTTGACTGGTCCCATTCAGCCAGTCTATGGTTAATTTTGGTTTGTAATTGTCCCCTAAACCTTTAAGAGTCCTTACATAATCTGAATACTAGAAGATATAGTGAACATTTTTCTTTCTTGGGAATGCACAAAGTATTCTTAATAGAAAAACTCTAATGGTCTGGAATTCTGTTTGACAGTTGAAGTTGTCTCTGCCACAGCAATGTAATTTACAGTATTACATTTTGAGGACTTCTCATCTATTTTACTATAAAAGAAGGTCATTTCTAAATCTGAAATATAAATTTTCCTGGACTACCACTTTCAGGTATATTTTATAGGAAGTGTCTAAATGAAAACTAATACTATTGATTTATTTTTCTAAGACACCAAGGTATTTCACACAAGTATGTGTTAGCAATTTAGCTTGACTTTCCTGCATTCCAGTCACCTGACACATATCTTTTTTTTTTTTTTTCCTTTTTTTTTTTTCCCCTCCACCTCAACTCAGCATTATAATAGGCTCTTGTTTGGAGCCTGTGTCTGTTTGGACAGATATAGATCTGTCCAGAATATCTCATGACAAAACCAAAAGCAACATTTAAGACCAGATCATCAAGCAGCAATTTATTTTTTAGATCTGACATGGCAAAGCATACAATAGCTCTCCTTAGGGCAGCCAAATCTAGGATAGAAGATAGCAGCAACTTGACAGGAAAAGTTGCTGAAGGACAAATTGTTAAAAAGAAAATTTTGAGCAACTACCCATAGTTAGGGTGGGATCAGATAGGTAATTCTTATCTAACTTGGTACTTGTGGTGGGTTAGCCTTGGCTGGCAGCCAAACTCCCACCCAGCTGCTCACTCACTCACCCTCCTCAGTGAGGCAGATGGCGCCAATAAGAACAAGAACAAGAAAGCTCATTAAGTTGAGATAAAGACAATGATGTTGCTTACCAATTACTATTGTCGGCAAAACAGAATTGACTTGGGCTAAACTAATTTATTTATTGTCTGTTCAGGGAAGGTTCAGACTTGACATTAGGAAGCATTTCTTTACAAAGAAGGTGATCAAACACTGGAACAGGCTTCCTAGAGAGGTGGTCGATGCCCCATACCTGTCAGTGTTTTAAGAGGCATTTGGACAATGCCCTTAATAATATGCTTCAACTTTTGGACATCCCTGAAGTGGTCAGGGATAGCTGTAGGTCCCTTCCAACTGAAAATATTCTATTCTACTCTACTCTACTCTACTCTATTCTATTCTATTCTATTAATAGATTCATGTATTGAGAAACAAGAAGACAAAGGTTAAAAAAACACCTTTCCTCCACCCTCCCCCAGGCTCAACTTCATTCCTTCAATACCAGTTCCTCTCCCTACCCTGCCCTGAGCGCCACAGGTGGGATGGGGGAATTATGGTCAGTACACAGTGGTTCCTCTCTCTCACTTCTTCCTTCTCGCACCTCCTCTGCTCTGGCATGGACTCTTCCATGGGCTGCAGGGGACTATCTGCTTTGGTGCCGGGAGCGCCTCCTTCTCTTCTTGGACCTTTGTTTTCCCTCTGCTCTTTCTTACTCTTTTTGTTCCCTCCTCTTCTCTCTATCTGATGATTTTTGACCTTTCTTAAAAGTGTTAACACAGAGATGCCGACAGCTTGGCTGATGGAATCAGCTGTGTCCTGTGGTGGGTCTGTGTCTGGCACAGGGTAGCCCCTGACCTCTTCTCAAAACATCCATCCCTGCTAACAAAGCAGGCCCCCTGCTACCAAAACCTTGCCATGGATAGCCAATATAGTACTTATATAAATTTTCTTCCACAAAATGAGACCTACATTCAGTTGCAACACTTACCTACATCTCAGATCTTACATTTCGGTTCAGATCCAGAAAGTAAATCTTTATATCCAGGAAATACAGAAGACAAAAAATGTAATACCTGAAGATAGTATGAAATAATTTAATGAAGAGCAGAATCGTAACTATACGTCCTATAATGTCCCTTTAATAGCAATGAGTACACCTGCCAGTTTCCCATGACTTCTATGATTTCTGCCTTTTCCATATAGACAAAACATGTGATGTACCATGGCCATTTTATTGATCTCTCTAGTCTGATGCCCTAAACAGTTATTTTACTTTGGCAATGTCTAGAGATATCTTTGAGAATAATCCTCCACTGCAGATAATTTCCTAATGCTTGTTGCCCCATGAGGAAATAAGGTTGCGTATTCCTGTCAGGAACTAGAGGAGGAGGAGGATGTGGTACAGCTAGAAGAGACCACTAACTGTCAGGCTGACAGTGAGAGGGTGTCACAGTTGGAGTAAGAAGGAAAGATGCACTTCACTTGTACGAGAGAAATAGCAATATGTTTATTGATGTAAGACAGTGATTTAACAAAGTTTGATAGTAAATGCGACAGTGAGTTAACAAGATTCGATGGCAAGGTACACTTGATTATTTACTGCATGGAGGACAGGGTCAGACAAAACTGTCAGGGAGACCCTCCCGTTGAGTCATGACGTTTAGAAAGGACCCCCTTGCTTTCTAAACTCCTTCTCAGAGAGGAGTCTAGGTGCGGCTGGATCCAAACTTAGTCCCAGACTTGGTCAACAGTTTATGTCTAAAGGATTATATACGTGCAATCAATCCTTTATATCACTCAGCTAAGATTTCCAAGTTTAGCATGCTATTAGTCACTTACCGAGTATCTGTTGCGGCAAGGAATCTCTCAACCTCGAGGAGTAAAGCTGAGAGGCATCCCTACACAAGGGGAGATCCTGGCGTGCAGCCCGCTGCCATGCAGGAGAGCTCCAAGGGCTCTTGGGCTGCCCACTATTTATGGGGGTAAGATGATTGACTCATAGTCATGTTTACATACCAGCTGCAGACGTTAGTTTCTTCCAAATTTGGCTTGAGTCGGACATTGACCAGCACTGTAGTTTGGTGGATGCATTGCCTACTGTGTTGTTATCTGTCTCCCCTGAATCCACATTGAGCTGGATTCATCCATCATGACCAGACACATCCATCATGGTAGCCACAGGTGGTTATCGCTTGAGCAGGGTTACGGGAAAAGGTCAGATCAGGGGCAGGGGGAGCACACCATCACAGAGGGAAGGAGAGAGGACAACAGTGGTCTTCTCTCTGGTATTACGAGCTTGCTATTATTCACAAATTATTATTTCTAATTGGTTAGAGTATAGTCATCTTGAATACAACCCATCTGGTATAAGAACACATCAGAAAGTTAATTTGTTTTTAGATTAGTTCTTAAATTCTTATGCTACTATTAAGATGTGGACAGTATCTGTAGGACCTTGATTATAACACTGTATTCCTAAAACCTCCATTATGTTATTTTGATAAATGCGTAATGCAGCATTAGCTGAAACAAAGCACACGAAGCACACCTCATTCAGAGCATCTGTTAGAACTAATTGCAATACAAAATACTTGAAAAAAATATTCAGACAATCATTGAATCTTAATGAGGGACATGTTTTCACAATTACGAGCAAACGGAAGAATACATATTTTCTTCCCTGGTATATTTCAAGACCCAAATGAATTTGTATTACTGCTTCAGTGGGATTTATATTGAGACATATGTGTTCGCAAATCTTGCTATAACGGAGTGGGATGATGATTTAAAAAACATATGAATATATATATATCCATAAGACTGCTTATTTATTCTGAGACAGCAGCTGCAAACAAGATTTTCAAACTAACAGCTAAAATAACTTATGTGAATTAATATTAATTTTAAAATAATCTCAGAATATCACATTATAGAACGTAATCACCATCTGAGTTGCACTACTTCCTTAGTGAGAACCCAAGTTTACTTTGAAAATAATATCTGTTTTGGATTCAGAAAAAAATTAATATAAAATTGAACTAATAGACACAACTGAGACTCTGTGTATGTGTTATGTGAAAATCTGAGAGTACTAGTCATGTACTGTAGCCAAATAAATATTTTCATTCACTAATCATGCCTTTGTCTACTGGCATAATTCAGCTCATAAAGCCAGAAAAAATATGCAAGTTTCCTGTTATCATATTTTTGTCTGTGAATAGTACATTTTCTGTTAAATTATACACTGATTTTCACTGGCTGACTAGCATATAAAAAAGAACTTCAATACTAATTGATGACTAAAGATTTCCTAAAAGATACTAAAATACAACATACATTTAAATTTGTTATGAGATCTGGGACATGCTTCCCAGGATGTTATTTAGATTTCCAGTGTGTGGTTTGATTCAGGAGCTGGTAGATTTAGAGGGTCTTACTTACAATAGTTCTTTAGTGTTTATTTTCTAAAATAAACTTCCACTCAGGTAAATGGCTTATACAAAGTCCTAGGTTATGATGTTCTTCCTGCATTATCTCCATTATTTCTAACTGTAAACATTACTTGATGCTATGTTTTAAGTCATTTTGTGCCATGAGTTCTCAGTGAGGCTTCTACCAAAATTTAAGAAGAGAAAATAACAGATAAAAGTCTGGTTTCAAATAACTCAATGAGTTTTCATGCTATGGACCACAGTGTTGATGGTCTCACCTCAAGAGAGAACTGCACCTGCCTTATGCTGGCAGCCTCCATTTCCGCTGAATGGAATGCCAGGGAAATGGTGAAAATACAAGTTTCATTACGACTTGAAGTTASATGAAGCTATAGATTGCACTCGGAGCTGGAGGGGCATGAAAATGCTCTTGTGTCCTTTAGGATAAATACAGCCCAACTAAATTCCTATTGCCTTCACTGTTGCATAGAATTCACCATACATTTATACTTTTAAAACAAACTCTTAGAATTAAACTTATCGTAAGTAGCGAYGAAAGAATTCTGAATTCTGAAGTAGCATAGTGCTCTAGATTAGGGATTTCATGTTTTTCTCTTTCTCAAGTGGAAAAAGAGATTTTAAACCGAAGAAAGAAAGAAATTACTTTCATTGAGAATAGAAAAAAGTTCTCAGTGAAGGCCTGATTTCACAGCCTTTGATTCCTTGATATCATCAGATCTGAGAAGGATCAAAAGAAGCTACTTTTGATGTACCTAGGAATAAATCTTGACAATTTTCTTGCTTGTCACCTGTTTGAATTTTGGTAGATTCCAAAAAAAGAATCATTGTAAAGTCTGGCAGTGAGATAGGCTTGTGAGCCACGCTTTCAAGACTGTAATKCATAAACACATTTACCTGTGTATGGACAAGATCATTCCAGATGAGGGTTCCTGGAGGCCAGTAAACTTATATCAGTGAGACAATACATGGAGTTGATACACATCGAATCTTTTAACCTCTACGTTTTTCTATATTGATTATATCCACTATTTTCTGTGTATACAATATTCCCAGATTAATGGGTACAAATATATATCATATTTTTTCTAGATAAAGGGAGCTAATATTGTTGCTGAAAAAAGCACATGCCTCTAATATCAATAGTAATTTAATTCACTTCATGGGAGTTACATCTGGGCTAAATGAGCAGACAGTAAGGTGGATTCAAAACTGGCTGAATGGTTTTCAGATCAGCCCAGAGTCTGCTGATGAATGGCACAAAGACTAGTTGGAGACAAGTCTCTAGTGGTGTGTACCCCAGGGGTCAATACTGGGTCCAGTACTGTTTAACATCTTTATTAATGATGGGACAGAGTATACCCTCAGCCAGTTTGCTGATGATACAAAACTGGGAGGAGTGGCTGATGTGCCAGAGGGCCATGCTGCAATCCAGAGGGACTGTGACAGGCTGGAGAAATGGGCTGACGGGAATCTCATGAAATTCAACAAGGTGAAGTGCAAAGTCCTGCAGCTGGAAAATAACAACCCCATGCAACAATACACACTGGGGGCCATGCAGCTGGAAAGCTGCTTGTCAGAAAAGGTCCTGGGAGTCCTGATAAGACACCAAGTTGAATATTAGCCAGCAATGTATATAAATATCTGAAGGGAAGGTGCAAAGAAGACAGAGCCAGGCTCTTTTCAGTGGTGCCCGGTGACAGGACCAGAGTCAATGGGGACAAACTGAAACACAGGAGGTTCCTTCTGAACATCAGGAAACATTTGGTTACTGTAAGGGTGATGGAGCACTGGAACAGGTTGCCCAGAGACGCTGTGAAGTCTCGGTCCCTGGAGATATCCAAAACTCATCTGGACATGGTCCTGGGCAATCGTCTCTAGGTGGCCGTGCTTGAGCAGGGGTATTGGACCAGATGACCTGCAGAGATCCATTCCAACCTCAACCTTTCTGAGATTCTGTGCTTTTAAATTTATATTTATGTAGGCAAGAAAAGACTATATGAATATGTATGTATAAATTTATTGCTATGACAGCTACATTTTAAAAAATAAAAATAGCATGATGCTACTTGTCCCCGTGAGTGAACTTTTTCCTCAGATTTCCAATCACTTAATTCCAAATCACTTAATTTCAAATCACTGTCCCAGCCAGATGCTCTTGTCATTCACTAGAAAATCTTCAGTGTTATTGCTGGTACTTTACTCTCACTGAAATTTGTTCATAGCTTAACAGTATGGTACATCTTCTTCTGTCTTCCTCTTGGTTTGATGGTGTAACACCAGCTGACAGCAGAATTTCAGTCTGCAATTTGATGCATTATCTGAGCTTCACAAAAGAACTTAAGTGATTAAACCTTGATAGAATGTTCTTGGCTATAGGTGTCCTTAACTGAAACTTTAAATTAATATGCATATAGTGTAAATTAGATGCTAATATGAATGCAGTATTCGTTCATCCAATATACTCAGAAGACAATTTAGACTCAATAAAAAAATAAAATTGTACTAATAGATGTGGTTAGGTGTATTTGCTTATGAATTAATTACTGCTTTGTTCCTTGACAGAGTCTGGATCTATACATGAAAATAAATAAAAAGATAAAACAAATCTCATAAGAGAGGAAATCCATCTTAGTTTCTAAGTGACCCCAATTTAGTGAGGATTAACCTTTCTAGTGCAAGCCAACTTGTTATTGACTGGTAGCAGTAGCATGTACAATGGCTAAAACTGTGGAAAATACTCATATTAGTACATATATATGTACCCAGCTTCTTTCTATTTCTTTTGCTATTTTGCTTTATTGAAATATAGACATGTCAGTTACAGCTCTTTCCTACATTTTCTCCCCTAATCTTGCACATTCTCTATCAGCTATTACTTTCAATGTCTGTATTAATTCTTGGGTCAGTGAAAGGGCAATATCCAAAGAAAATGTAAATGCTAGAGGTATCAGTGAAGGGAGAAAGGTTCCTTTTTTCTTTCTTTTTTTCTTTTCCTTTTTTTTTTTTTTTT
>JAYKAV010000280.1:34020-48166 GCA_035582835.1 Phoebastria nigripes | reverse complement strand
AGAGCATGGGAAGCTGAAAAGTCCTTGACTAGTAGTCTACTTAGCAACAACTAAAACATCAGTGTGTTATCAACATTCTTCTCATACTAAATCCAAAACATAGCACTATACCAACTACTAGGAAGAAAATTAACTCTATCCCAGCCAAAACCAGGACACTTCTTTATTTTTTTCTTTTTCTTATTCTCTTTCCTTTTCCTTTTCCTTTTCCTTTTCCTTTTCCTTTTCCTTTTCCTTTTCCTTTTCCTTTTCCTTTTCCTTTTCCTTTTCCTTTTCCTTTTCCTTTTTTCCTTTCACTTTCCCTCTCCCTCTCCCTTTCTCTTCTTTTTCCTTTTCAATTTCTTTTTTTTCTTTTCTTTCGCTTTTCCTTTTTTCACTTTCCCCTTTTAAAATTTTCTCAAGGGCATTCACAAAAACAGATCTTAAGCTTTCTTCAGAGCCAAGACAACACATTAGACTGCTGCAAGAACTGAAGTTACCACTAACCTCATTACATTCCATCTGGTGCACAAGACCTGTTTGTTCAAAAAAATAACAAAATTTCAAAATATATCTATATTGACCTGCATACGTTCCACATCAAAACTTCCCACTTTTTATATTGTTTCAATTAGAGAGAGGATGGAAAATAAACATGTGAAAAATTTGAGTGTTCACCATTTTTTCAGAAGCTGCTGAGGTGCTGAGATGACAAGCATGGTCCTAAACATCTCTGCAAACTAAATATCTTATTTAGATAACTACATTGTTCTAGTACCTAGGTAGATTTTAATCTGTAATTCACCATTATATTATCTCTTTATATTTTCACTGTGTTTTCTTTGTAGTTTAAAGGCTTTAAATACATGAACACTTATTGAGAAATTTAAGGGTGTTTTTGTTCTGTGAAAACTATCCAGGAAAGCTTATTTCTCTTTTCTTGTTTATTATGCAACAAGGTATAATGTGCTCCTAGACTACAGTCTCTGAGTTACACTTTGTATATTATAAATAGAAAATTCTATTTATTCATTGATTCAAAAATCAAGATTTTTCTTCTCTAAGCACCCCTTGATGAGAGCTATCATTCAGTTCACTGCTTCATGTTTCTCCAGCTCACAATGGCATGTCTTGAGTGACAGACTTTCTGGTTCCTTTCTTCATCCATTTTCCGTAATTTTGTTTTCTTTTCCAAACAATTGTGGAGATAAGGAGCTGATGAATCACAAACCTGATCATTTACCCCCAATCATGCATCTTTTTCTTACCTATTTAATGTAAATTAAAAGGTTTTCAGGAGTCTCTTCTGTGGGGGAGATACAGTGGAATCTGATTTTTTATGCAATCCATTCTACCCTGTCAAATAACTGATGGATATTTTCACAATACTGAATAAAGTTTGTGCTTCATAAGTATGTAATTTACTCATTAAGACTATTGGTCCAAATTTTGACTAGCTGTGAATGACACTGAGTGAAATGTCCTAATTTGCACTAGCTCTAAGTATAGTCTAATGCACTGACTTCATTAAAAAATGACAAAATAAGTTTAACTGAAACCTAGTTTATACCTTATCAGAAAATCAATTGGTATGAAATTCCATAGTTTTGCAGTTTCACTACTTTCACTGAAAAGCTGGAGAAAGCTCTCTGAAACTTTCAGTGGCATGCTGCTTGCCATAAAGTTGAGTAAAATCTGTGTGTGTTTTACTGCAGTGCTTGAAACTTGACAGCCTGCCAGAAAAGCTGGATAATTTACTACTGAGGAGATTCAGCTTAGAAACAGAGAGTGGTAGTGCAGTATACCTACTTTGTATGTGCTTTTGCAATAAAATCTTAGCATTACTCCTGTGTTTTTTTGTCCTTTGCTATTCTTTATTGCTACTTTTTCCCAGGCCATTTCTTCAGCGTTAGTTTATAACCACAGCAAAACCAATAAAACCAGTATCTTGTGATAGATAACATTTATGATGTTGTGGTAATATACAGAATGCATACAGTATGCCAGATATTACACTCAACGTCTGGTGTATGTACCATGTCATATTATATGTAATGATTTCACAGGACACATCCAACGGTTGAAAGATAACTACCACRTCTAGGTTTCCTTTTCTGCTTTCATAAGTCCTTTTATTCTTCATAAATCCTTGTTCTTTTTCAGTTTCTATTTCCATTTCCTTGCAGGATGACTAAGGCAGATAACATTTACCCTCCTGGATGTTCTACTTTGGTATTATCACTTTTCCAGAAAAGGCAATATATGTAAGACTGATATGACTCTTCCACAATCAAAGTCCTGAGTAGAGGTCTTTAAATGCCTCAGCCACTTCAAATTGCATCAGGCTGAAGCTTGATAAATGAGCTGTCAGCTTAAATGTACTTCAGTTTGGTTTTTGTTTTTTTTTTTTTTAAAAAAAAAAAAAAAAACACAACAAAAACAAAGCCTCTGAAGTTAATAACCTGTTTAAAAATATTGAGTACCAAACATCTAATTAGAGAATTTCAGTTTACTCACACTTTTGACAAACTAATGAAAAATTATTTCAGAAATATCTTAAGATTTTTTAAGTACACACAGTTATAATTATTAACAAAAATATATGTAATGGATAAATCTTTAAAATGTTGAAAAGCATTTGGTCAAGTTTGCTTGCATGACAATTGTGTTTTCATTCTGCTAGCTGTCTGTCCATTTGATTGTTTTAACAGTGCAGGTTACAACTTGAAAGGCAACGACAGATTAAAAATTCACTGTTCCATTTAGTAGAAATCAGGAAGGGCTAGTGAATTCCTTAGGAGCCTCATCAATTCAAATTCTTCTTCATGAACTATATGAGTGATGGCCTGAAGTCTGCCACACTTACTGTGTATAAAAGGATAACGTATTCAAACAGCTTTGAATTCTCTGAATGCTACTGGTATTGTGATTATCTTGTTAGGTCTTTGGTGCTGATAATATACTCCTCCTCTGGATCATCAGAAACTGTCCACATCTGATGCCTAGACATTCAAGATCTGTATATTCTACCATTAAATTTATTACATATACCCAAAGCAGTTTTCAAGAATTATGCAAGTTTATATTGTTTTTTCTATTTCAGTATGGAGCAGTAGATGTCTGTTGCCTATAGTTTTATAGTATCCCCTTGAAGCAACCGCTAGTATTTTCCAGTGGGCTATTGGATTATGCTATACCTTGCACAGCTGGGAAATATTTTACAACAGAAAGACTGAAGACTTATTGAAATCCTGAATATGGCCTTGTAAATAGACACTTTACTCAGAACAATGGCAAGGTACTCCAGGTGAGGAGGAGGTAATAATTTCTTGTAAATAAAATTGAAGATTGCATTTAAATAACAAATGAAAAAATTGCTACTGACTACGAAATATTTATTTATGTTTTTATTTATTCGTTCATGTTTTTGTTAAATAATAAAAGTGATCTCCTACATGGCACACTAAATGGTAAATTTTACCTATGCCAAGACTATTCATAGTGCTCTCTATTCATCCAGCTTTTTTGATCTCCCTTAAGATCTTTTCTCTTTGCCTCCCTAAGTAATTTCATATTATCCTGAAGCTTTCAACTTTGTTGTTAGCTCTATTCAACCTAATAAATGTTTGAAAATCCATTCCTCAAATACCCCATAAATGCCTATAACATAATATTACAAAACTCTTTACTATGAACGGACTCCAAAGAAAAATATTTACTAAAGATAAGTGGAACTCATAATTATCCATTACGCTGGATGTGTGAGTGTGTGCTGGAGCAGGGGAAGCTGAAAGAAATTTCTTCTTTCTGAGAAGAATGGAAACAGATTCATGACTAAGCTCAAGTAAATTAGTTACAAATGTGGCTGAAGTAGCTCTGTGAATTTTAATTTGTTCACATTCCTCTTAATCTTATTCTTCCTATCAAAATGAAGGATTTGAAACATTAATAAGCTAACCTACTCAAGGTAAATTATATATCATGAATTACCTTGAAAACATAAAAATGCAGCTGTTAATTTTCTATTTAAGAGACAACTGTAAAATTAAAAGGTCACAGCATTAAATAACAAGATTTTGTAAAAAGGCTGGATTGTTTGTTGTTTTTTAAATGCCAAAATTTCAGCCATTTTTTTGTGTTCCATGACAGTACTAAAATCTGACCTCAATTAATTAATGTAAATATAAGATATTTGAAGTGATCATTAAAGGCAACAACCATTTGGGACATCCCTAAATATACCAAAGACATAAATTATATCCCTTTAGTTTTCATGGTTATTTACATAGAATCATAGAATCATAGAATCATTAAGGTTGGAAAAGACCTCTAAGATCATCAAGTCCAACCGTCAACACAACACCACCATGCCCACTAAACCACGTCCCTAAGCGCCTCATCTACACGTCTTTTAAATACTTCCAGGGATGGTGACTCAGCCACTTCCCTGGGCAGCCTCTTCCAATGCTTAACCACTCTTTCAGGAAAGAAATTTTTCCTAATGTCCAACCTAAACCTCCCCTGGCGCAACTTGAGGCCATTTCCTCTCGTCCTATCACTAGTTACTTAGGAGAAGAGACCAACACCCACCTCGCTGCAACCTCCTTTCAGGTAGTTGTAGAGCGCGATAAGGTCTCCCCTCAGCCGCCTCTTCTCCAGGCTAAACAGTCCCAGTTCCCTCAGCCGCTCCTCATAAGACTTGCTCTCCAGACCCTTCACCAGCTTCGTTGCCCTCCTCTGGACACGTGAGGGGCCCAAAACTGAACACAGTAGTCGAGGTGTGGCCTCACCAGCGCCAAGTACAGGGGCATGACCACTTCCCTACTCGTGCTGGCCACACTATTTCTGATACAGGCCAGGATACTGTTGTCCTTCTTGGCCACCTGGGCACACTGCCGGCTCATGTTCATCCGGCTGTCAACCAGCACCCCCAGGTCCTTTTCCAACAGGCAGCTTTCCAGCCACTCTTCCCTCAGCCTGTAGCGTTGCATGGGGTTGTTGTGGCCAAAGTGCAGGACCCRGCACTTGGCCTTGTTGAACCTCATGCAGTTGGCCTCAGCCCATCGATCCAGCCTGTCCAGGTCCCTCTGCAGAGCCTTCCTACCCTCGAGCAGATCGACACTGCCRGCCAGCTTGGTGTCGTCTGCAAACTTACTGAGGGAGCACTCAATCCCCTTGTCCAGAACGTTGATAAAGATATTGAACAAGACCGGCCCCAAAACGGAGCCCTGGGGGACACCGCTCGTGACCGGACGCCAACTGGATTTCACTCCATTCACCACAACTCTCTGGGCCCGGCCGTCCAGCCAGTTTTTTACCCAGYRMAGAGTACACCTGTCTAGGCCATGAGCTGCCAGCTTCTCTAGGAGAATGCTGTGGGAGACAGTGTTGAAGACTTTACTGAAGTCCAGGTAGACCACATCCACAGCCTTTCCCTCATCCACTAGGTGGGTCACCTGGTCATAGAAGGAGATCAGGTTGGTCAAACAGGACCTGCCTTTCACGAACCCGTGCTGGCTGGGCCTGATCCCCTGGTTGTCCCKCACATGGSTTGCGAGCGCCCCCAAGAKGAACYGCTCCATAATCTTCCCCGGCACCGAGGTCAGGCTGACAGGCCTGTAGTTCCCTGGGTCCTCCTTCCGGCCCTTCTGGGAGATGGGCATCACATTGGCAAGCCTCCAGTCGTCCGGGACCTCCACTGTTAACCAGGACCGCTGATAAATGATGGAGAGTGGCTTGGCAAGCCCCTCTGCCAGCTCCCTCAGCACTCTCGGGTGGATCCCATCTGGCCCCATAGACTTGTGAGCATCCAGGTGGCATATATATTTACCTAAGAAAATAATCCTTAAATACAAAGAGACATTGCAATAAAAAACAAGATCCCAAGCTCCAAGGAGTTTGTAGTATGAGTCGCGAGTGTGACAAGTTGATTGACGTATCCAGATCTCTGTGCCCAGATAGCCATAGATTACAATAAATGATTTTCCAGTATGGACTAATTTGCAGGATCAGAGCTGTATCCATAATACATAAATGAAGGATGATGGAAAGCATGTGACAAGAAAATAATTGAATAATATAGATTCATAATCCTAGGATTGACTGTTAATTTTCCTTTCCTTTATACTATTTTCAAACAGATCTTGTTATCATCTCAGAGAAAAATTGATAAGTTAATGGGTCCTACAAACGGACAAAAAATTATTTGCTTATAGTTCTCTGACCGAATTGATGGCAGACATACTTTTGTCAGCAGCATACGATCTGCCCAAGGAAGAGAATATATGTTGTCAATATCTGAAGAATTATGCTTTACTGAGCAACTTGTGAAATCAAATTTCAGTATGCAGAACTTGAAGGAAGAGAAATAGCAGACATTGCAGAGTGGGTAAAAGCTTGTCCTTTGAGACGTTCAGAATAGCTTAGATGAAAGTCATGAGAAAAGTGCTGTTATTAACAAACAATGACAACATATAATATATTCTGCAACAAATTTTTAAAGAAAAGTGAATTCCTATCTGGATTTTATCTTCCATCATGTAAAACGAAGCAATGTATTAAACCCATGTTTTCCTTTTAAGTCAATGTCTTTTTCATACAGTAAAAAGAAAAAAACTTATGCAAAACCATAGAAAGCATTATGTGGTCCTGCCTATTCAGTACAAATTTTGAAATAGTAAGATCTCTATGGTAGGAACTGAGAAAAGAATTTTAGCTCTTTTGAGCTTTACTCAAAAGAAAAAAAATAAGATTTTTTTCCAACCTTTCCATTAAAGATTCATAATGAGGGGTAACATTTCTGAGAACCTTAATCTTCAAGATAGCATTAGCTAAGAGTTGGATAACCTCTCTTTGGCTATAGAGAATTGCAAACAAAGCCTGTTTGGAGTTTTCTGGATAGCTAAACATACGTAAGATAAAGCATCAAGCTTTTCAAAATAGTCTGAATGAGTTTATAATTCTTGGATCCTTCCATAGTAGTTCCTGCTGCAGTAGTTCAGATGTATCATATTTATGTGTATATTTCTGGTGTTGTATCTATTTTAAACTACATTCAGCAGAGGGAAAAACATCCTATTGGGCTATGAGGAATAGCAAAAACTGAGGTACAATAGAATCATAGAATATGTGGGGTTGGAAGAGACCTCTATAAGTTATCTGGTCCTGCTGCCTGTTCAAAGCAGCGCTTACTTCAAAATTAGATGAGGTTGGTCATGGTTTTGACTAGATGAGTTTCCAAGGATGAAGACTTCTCAGCCTTCTTGGTCAACATGTTCCAGTGCTTAACTGCTCTCATTGTGATTTTTTTCCCCTTGTATCCAATGAGAATTTCACTTGCTTCACTATTACCTCTCATTGTTTTACTTTTGAAAAACAAGTCTGTCTCCTTCATTTCTGTGACCCCTTTTAAGATAGTGAAAGACCATAATTTGGTTCACCCGTTGTCCTTCTCTTATCCAGGCTGAATAGATCTAATTCTTCCGCCTCTCCTCATAGGTCATGTTCTTTATTCCTCAGTCATCGCAGTGGTCCTCCTCCAGACTCACTCGAGTTTTTCAATATTTCTCTTGCATTGAGGCGCCCAAACTGGACACAGTACTGCAGATGTGGACTCATGAGTACTGATTAGAAGGAAATAATCAACTCCCATGACCTTCTGGATAAACTCCTCCTACTGCAGCCCAGTATGTGGTTAGCCCTTGCTGTCACAGGTATGCACTGTTGACTCAGGTTCTGCTTCCTACTTGTTGTTCACCAGGACCCTTGGTCTTTTTTGCAAAGTTTTCCCTAAGCCAATCAGTTCCCAGTGTTATTTCCCAGTCTGAAATTTCAAGCTGCTGGACTCCATATTTGTCTCCACCGAACTTCGTGAGATTTCTATTAGCCCATTCATCTAGCTTGTAAAAGTCTCCCTGAATGCCTTCCAGCAGAAGTATGATATAAATGAGCTATGCAGACATTTAAGAAAAATAATTATTACGAACAATGAAATCAGATGATACAATAAAATAGTTGCTTGCTTTTGAATATCATCCACTAAGGTATTCCATAGCAGTCTTTTTCAACATATCTTGGGGAAAAAAAAAAACAACACGTACTTGTGTATACACTGATGTAAGGCTTATGAAGCCTGGGTTGAATTCCAGCTCTAATTGATCTTTTATTCTCAGGCAAGTAATTCCTCTTTGTACCTCAGTTCCAGGTACAAAATGTTGAACCCAGTGTTTTATTCACTAGGGGTCTGTAAAGTTAAATTCACTGATGCATGGGAGGCAGTCAGACAATAAATTGCATGGATGAAATGCAAAACTCATTGCACAGAGAATAGTTATGCAAATAAGCTCCTATGCACCCATATATCCATTAGTCAAGCTCACAGTGATTTTCTAAAATATATACTTGCTCCTTTAAGTATATTAATTGTCAGTCTTAATTAAGAGGAAAACAGATTCTTTTTATTATTTTATTCAAATTTTAAGTCCAAGTTTTTTGCAAAAGTTTATTTGCATGGTATTGAATAAATAATAAACAAAATTTATTTGATCTTCAGCCATGCCTAAATCAAAAGCGGATAAAACTAACCCCTTCTCTATAAACAAAGAACAACTTTAGAAAATTATAAACAGAGTTAGTGACATCCAAATTTTCATGAAGGATAATGACAAAGCCCAATGGATTAGTGATTCTTATGTTATCATTTCCATATCAATAATTGACAGTACATGAAAGAAAGAAGTTATGACAATTTAAATTCAGTAAGCCTTACAGGGATCCTACTATACAGATAATTTCCATAGATGCAGATATTTAACAATATCTACATATGAATATGTACATTTATCTATTGCATTAAAATTATTTATTAATCTATTTATCTAGTACATTTATCTCTTACAATATTCAACATTTTTCTTTTATATTCTTCTCTTGATACTATTCTTCAAGAACGATGACTTTTTATTGCTTAAGTTTCACTTCCCTTAAACTACATAATACTTCTTTTTACACAGAATACATTTTGTGTATGTGTGTATGTGTGCATACATTGATGTAGCCAAAGATCTGTTTGTCACATATGGTTTCTGACATCTCTGTTCAATTGTTTATAATAATCTCTTTTCAGAGATTTAGGGCTGGTCCTCAGGGAAATGTGACTTGATGGTTTAGTGTAAAATGTCCATCAAGTGATGTTGCCAAGATTAATCTTTTTTCCCCAACATTTTACTTATTAATCTGTATGTAGAAAGTCTGAGAGCAATGCCTACCATCAAATAAAACCCAAATTTGTCCTTTTGATTTTCTAATTAGGTTCTCTATTCATTTTACTGGGATGCAAATACCGTACCTGATTTCTGGCAGTACCCTGATTAAACATGGTTCAGCCGCAATGTCTTTCTAAGTAACTACTGCAGTCAGTCATATATGCCTCATTAACTTAAGTGTGGTGAGTATTTGAAATTTTAGGATGAAAAGAAGCCAGAAAAATATTTTAGGTATAGTGTATTTTGCCTTAGCAGTTTTCTGTGCATGGTTTAATGACTAAATCAAGGGAAATGGAAGCAGAAATAGCAGTCTTTTGGGTCACTTCCTATTATTTGCTCTGTGATCTTCTTGAGAAAGCCATTTCTTATCATAAGTGCATATATTTTTAAGGTCAGGTGATGCAAAAGACGTAGTCTCAGAAATAGGAACATAAGTTTTAAAACCAATCCCTAAATAAGAGGGGAAGTGAAGACCACAATTATGAATAATAATCAACAAACCCTAACAACAAACAAAAGTAAACACATTATAAACAAATCAAAACAGAAGGTAAAATAAAGAGAAGTTACTGAAGTGTAAAAATGTAAAAGGGGAGATAAATTCTCCAAGAAAACCATAGCTGGAATTCTAAATTCATTTTAAAATATACAAGCAATTGCAAAAAGTTTAATCATATATGATGTCCAACCCAGATGACATCCAGTAAATTTATAGACAAGATGATACCAAGTCCATAACTAGATAATAGCAATAAATAGGAAGTAAAGAAGTAAGTAGCAATTATTTACTTTTGTTCCACGTGTAAATGAAGTAGACAAAAACATTCATATTGCATGTGTATTTTAACTGATCTATAAATAACAAGAAAGTGTAATAAAGCAACAATTCATTACTATTTGAAAGAAACATACAAAATTCAGGTATGCATTTGCAGGGAAAATCACTTGCTTATTATCACTTCTAAATGCAGGAAAAGAAATAGATCCCTGCTGATTTCTCTGTCTTTTCCATACGCAGACACAGATCACAGATGTTTATAGTGTTGCCCTTAGTAGTTAATTCTTGTTGTAGTAAAATGTGTTCTTTTAAGAAATGTTATTGATGTGTGTGTTTGTTTTTTAACTAATCATTTTCTAAACTTTTATCTTGATACCAGACCAGATAATATAAAAATATGTAACATCTCTGTGTCTTTTAAAACTTGGACTCTTTTTCTACATAGCCCCTCACTGCGATATCATAGAATCGCTGAATCGTTCAGGCTGAAAGGGATTTCAGGAGGTCTCTAGTCCAACCTCCTGCTCAAAGCAGGCTCTGCTGTGAGAGCAGACCAGGGTGCTCAGTCAGATCTTGGAAACCTTCAACAACAGAGATACCACAGCTTCACTACACAAACTCTTTCAATGCTTCATGGTCCTTGTGGTGAAAAAGTTTTTCCTTATAAGTCAGACTGCTTCCATTTCAATTTATGACCACTGTCATTCATTCTCCTGCCCTGCACCTCAGCAAATAACCTGGCTCTGTCTTCTCAGTAACTTCATCATAGGTACTGGCAGGATGCTGTTAGGTACCCCAAAGATGTCTCTTCTCCAGGCTGACCAAGCCCAGCTCCCCCAACCATTACTCAAAGGGCAAGTTCTCTAGCCCCAACCAGCTTAGTGACCCTCTGCTAAACTCATTACAGTTTATCAACTTCTTTCTTGTACTGGAAGCCAAAACTGGATACAATATTCCAGATGTGGTCTGTATCTGAGATTAACAACAGTTTGAGTAGATTTTTGTGGCCTGAGAATAATATTTCCGCAAAAATCTCAGCATTACATAGCTTGCAATTCCAACCTGCTAGCACAGAAGCACATTTAATAAACATCTGATATTATTTTAATCTAATGCAAACCTAATTCAAATCCATGTGAGAACATAGATTTCTGTAATTATAGATCTAGAAATTCAACCAGTCAGGCTCCTTACAGTACATTTCTCTAAAGACAACTTAACTTTTGTTTTAAGAAAGCACCGTGGAGAAAAAACCCAACGTTGTTTAGGGAAGGGCATCGCTTATCTCTAACCAGTAACAAATCATGTGTGTTCTGGAGAGACAGGAGCTGAAAGTTACACAATATTAAGTATTTTATGCTTTTTTTTATAAACTGAATCTTACACCTGTAATCAGCGTCACTTACTTATAATGAGGAACCCTGTGGAAAGGAAGAAAGGTAACATAATTATTTTGAACTGATTACAACATTGAAATTTCCCCTATTCTTAAGAATAATACTTGAAAGAAAGCTAGAAATGTGAAAGAAATACCTGGTGTGTATCTGCAGTATTATAAATCACCTTAGGATGTCAATTTAAACATTTTTAGTGCCTTGCTATTCCAAGATGTTAAAGCCTTACTGCTAAATTTTCACTGCCTTTTTATTTTGGTTTAACTCCTTATTTTGCAAGAAGACATTAACAGAAATTTTGTATAATAAAAGAATCTGAACATTAAGAAAGTAGAAAAAGAGCAACCTGAATTTAAGAAAAAAATATATATTAATTAAAACCAGAAAAAGCTCACTTTCTGTATTTATAGGGGACACTGGTGTTACAAATAACCTTGATTTGCTTAACTGAGAAAAGTGGTCACTTTGATCGTTGAAAAGTTTTTTGCTATTTCTTATTTAGAATAGAATAGAATAGAATAGAATAGAATAGAATAGAATAGAATAGAATAGAATAGAATAGAATAACTTGGCTGATGGTAAGATGTTACCTTAAGAAAAACATTTCTTAAAGCTGACCTAGTTGGCCTTTTGAAAATAGTCAGAGTATAATGCAGATTAAAACTATCTGTTGGTGATGAACACAAATAAGTTAGTTTTTTACTAATTTGCATGTGCTTAAGCATTTTCCTGCTTTTAATAGTTGATTCAAAGGACAGTCTCATACTTTGAGACTGGCCAATTTTCCCCTTGAAACTTTCTAATAGAAAGGCATCATAAGATTATGTGAACAAAGCACTGAGAAATAGTCATGTATATATAGATCATGAGTTTATAGGGTTTTAATTTATTTTTTTAAAAAGCTGGATCAGTTCCTTGTTCTGATTTAGAGTATAATGATTTGTTCTGGCACAAATGAGAGGCTGAGCATCAAAGAGAAGGGAGGTCAGTATTGCTACCAGAACTTCTTCCTTGACACCCCTTCTAACAGATGGGATGCAGTTTCCTAATGGTGGTTGTAGCAGTTAGAAATCATCTGCCTTGAACCAAATAGGCTGAACTGTCAAAAGTTTAGGGTGTTTTGAAGAGCCCACAGGGCTGAACTTGGAACCCTGACTAACTGCTCAGGCCAAAAGGGAGATTGACAAGAGTCCTAAATGTTGGTTGCAGACACTGATCACCCCAACTTGCTGTTTCTCCTGAGCTGGGCTAATGGTTCTTGTGAATTTCATTGTTTCCATGGAAACTGAAAGTGAAAGAAAATAAATTTTGACACTCCCTGAAAGAAACCTCTCCCCCATCTTCTTCCTTCAGTTCACACACCTTCAGATATCTTTTCCCACACTAACTGATCTTTTAATTTTTATTCTTTAAAGCACAATGGTATTTTTTAGGAACACCTCTACACTTTCTGCCCATGTCTAGCAATTGAATATACCTACATGTCTATAAAGATTGCTTATGAGAGATCAACAGACTAAGATCACTCAGCTTATTTCATGCATAGCAACAAACAGCCCTCAGGCTAGGGACTTTCAATATATACTAGTTTATTTTTCAGTTGAACCTTCCAGCACAGTGCTCATAACATATGACTAATCTCTTAAATTGTTGTTTCAGTATATAGCTGTTGAGACAGAACTTCTGGAAATGAACTATAAGTTTGAAAATTTGAAAAAATTTGATTTAGTGTTACAGTTATATTGTCTTTGTTCTATTGTTTACAATGCATTAGAAAAGCAGCCTTTAAGGATATTTTACCCTGCCGAATATCAGGAGTTCTCTCTCATTAACAGTAGGAAATAGATTGACTCTTGAAAGATGGAGCATGCTGTGGCTAGGATATGCATTTTTGTTGCCAGAATAAAAAGATGGAAAGTAATATAAGTTGAAAGGATGAAAGTAATTTGGTTATTACAACTATAAATAAAAGGAGATTGGATATAGGATTTTTTTTCTGATGAACTTATTGACCTTTCTGACAGTCACATGCCATCTCTCCTGCCCTGAAAGACTGTTATGACAGACGGAGCCCGAAGTCATGGACTAGATGAACTCAATGGACATTTCAGAGGGATGGCCCATAGACTAAGGGAATGATATCTGTGTGTATATACCAAGAGACAGGGAAAGTGGTGCTGATTAATTGGAATGTATTGGAAAATGTGAGACCTGGGCATGACGTAGATGGTATAGAATAAGGGGTGGATACTGTCCTGGTTTCAGCTGGGATAGAGTTAATTTTCTTCCTAGTATAGGAATACACTTCCTGGTATAGTGCTGTGTTTTGGATTTAGTATGAGAAGAATGTTGATAACACACTGATGTTTTAGTTGTTGTTAAGTAGTGCTTACACTAGTCAAGGACTTTTCAGCTTCCCATGCTCTTCCAGGTGTGCAAGAAGCTGGGAGAAAGCATAGCCAGGACAGCTAACGCAGCTGGCCTACGGGGTATTCCATACCATATGACGCCATGCTCAGTATATAAGCTGGGAGGAGTTGGCCAGCAGGTGGCAACCACTGCTCAGGAAGTGGCTGGGCATTGGTCGGTGGGTGGTGAGCAATTGCATTGTTGTCCTGGTTTCGGCTGGGATAGAGTTAATTTTCTTCCTAGTGCTGTGTTTTGGATTTAGTATGAAAAGAATGTTGATAACACACTGATGTTTTTAGTTGTTGCTAAGTAGTCTACTAGTC
>JAYKAV010000280.1:0-28946 GCA_035582835.1 Phoebastria nigripes | reverse complement strand
TTGGAGGGGGGAAGGGAGTGAGAGTAGTATTGTTTCTGGGGAGCAAGGGAAAAAGGGAGAGAGACAGAGGGGAGGGAGGGAGGGAGGAAAGAAGGAAACTTCTGGTAAAATTATTGAATAAATCTTTATTCGTTACCAAAGCCTGCCTGTTTTAGCAACAAAAAATGAAATATTCAAATGAGTAGTAAGATACAGGGGTTATCTGTAAGAACAAGGAATAACAGTTTCTTGGAACAAGTCAGTGCAAGTATTAAGGTATTACACAGAAAGAAACCAACCAACATGAAATTTAAGTTTTTAAAAATGACTTCTTTATTTGTGACCTGCAGCAGAACTTGTTAGTTTACGAGGTCTTCAGGTTACACTATTTATATTATTTGATAGCTGTGAATATATTTCATTCCAGCTAGAATGTGGTTTGCTGAAGGCACTTTTAATCCTAAGGAGTAGGGGAGGGGACAGATAGCTAATGTTTCAGATTCACATCCTGATTAAGTCTTTCTACATGCCCACTATGTTTACACCAGTGTGACTCCACAAACTCCAGTGTATGCCATGGAAAGTATTTGTGCATTTTATCAGAGTTTCACTAACTGCAGCATCAAATTAACACTATAGTTAGTAATTTTCTTTCCATGAGGCAGACCAAACTTCCCTGTGTAGAGAAAACTGGGGAGGGGGTAGCAGCTGGCAGGCTAATAACAACTAAAGTAGCCTGAAAAACTGATTGTGTAATGGAGCAAAATAGTGTTTTTCTTGGATTTAGAATAAATCTTGCAAAGGTAAGGCTGAAATAAAAATAAAACAGTAACTAAGACTACTAAAATTATTTAATTCACACATTTATTACCTTTTCTTATAGAGGTGGTCAGGACATGCACATTGAAAAATATCTGAGAAGAACAAGTGCATATTAGCACTTATTCTTACGAATAATTTTCTTGAATCAATAGTCATCCATGATTTGGTGTCTGGGGCTATGGTTTGGAATACAGAAACTCTGGATTCAAGACCCTGCTCTCCCTACTCATATTGAGTTTTTTGGAAGAGTTTGGGAGAGTGCCTCAAATGTAAAAATAGTTACAAGGAAATAGAATAGTCTCTTTCTAGTTATTTCTACAGCTCAGAAAAGTGATCTATCAGCATGGAACAGGAAAGTAGGAAGATTATTTGACTATCATATCTACTTCCATGTTTCCTAAGGTGGTGGAAAATATCAGATAAGTCTAGAGAAAGGCACTCCTTTCTCATGACCACTCTGTCTACGACAGCAGGACTTCCAGCTTTTCTCACTCTATTTTCCAAGGTGTAATCTCTTATTTCAATAAGGTATTTCTATGTGTAATGGAGTCTGCAACTGAATCTTGCTCAGAATTCTGATTTTTTATATATTTTCTTCAATTAGTCTCAAAGCCAACTATTAGAGTTTACATAGTTTTGAGCCTCCTTGGTTTCTTTGACTCTAAATCTAGGACTGTGAGTCACAATACCTCCGTTTATTGTCTGTGAATAAATTTAGGAAGTTCAGCTGATCATCAGTGATCATTACTAAGAAATAGTTTTTTTTTCCTTTAAACAAATCATTAATCATTATTTGGATTACATAATGAAAGTTCTCAGAGCCAAAACCAAACCAAATCATGTTTTAAAATTAATGAAGGATTTGGAAGGCTCCGTTATTTCCAGTGTCTGTCTCCCTTTTCTCCTGCTTTTCTTCTTAAACACAGTCTACACACTTCTTTTGAAG
The DNA here is from genome assembly GCA_035582835.1 of Phoebastria nigripes. Taxonomy (NCBI): domain Eukaryota; kingdom Metazoa; phylum Chordata; class Aves; order Procellariiformes; family Diomedeidae; genus Phoebastria; species Phoebastria nigripes. The sequence goes on along the minus strand of JAYKAV010000280.1, from coordinate 27,199 downwards.
CTCATTCCAGCGAAGTTCAATGTTAAAAGTTAATGTCCGTTGGCTGAGGCTTCCCACTGTCTCAGCAAAGACAACTCTCTAAAATACATTGCCTATTCAATTCTAAAGTTTCTGATTAGACAGCTAGGCTCTGTTTTCCTCTCTTTTTGCCCAAAGCAAGACTTTAATCCATTCTTTTCCCATTAAATATCATTTGGAAATTTGGGGAAAAAACTGATCGTATGCAGTAAATACAGAAATATTTTAAATATTTTCATGTTTTCTACATTTCCTTCAAGTATTAAAAAGACATAAACAAACAATATATACATATATATGGAAATAGCTTGCATGGTGCCTTTTTTCCTCAAATTTTTGATGCTTAGGCACAAAAGTATATATTCAAAAGAAAAAAGAAAATGTTAAATAAGAACACAACATAAGTCTCACATAAACACACAAACAGTTCACACTGCCTTCCATGCAAGTTGGCAAAGAACTTGGGATAAAGCCCTGGAGGGAAGAGGGGCTCAAGAAATCTGATTAATTTTCAAGGGTCACCTCCTCTAAGCTCAGGAGCGATGCATCTCAACAAAGAAGAAATCAGGCAAAAACTCCAGGAGGCCTGCGTGGATGAACAAGGAGCTCCTAGACACACTCAAACACAAGAAGGAAGCCTACACAGGGTGGAAGCAAGGACAGGTAGCCTGGGAGGAATACAGAGAAATTGTCCAAGCAGCTAGAGATCAGGTTAGGAGAGCTAAAGTCCTGATAGAATTAAATCTGGCCAGGGATGTCAAGGGCAACAAGAAAAGATTCTATAGGTATGTCGGGGATAAAAGGAAGATGAGGGAAAATGTGGGCCCTCTCCGGAATAAAACGGAAGACCTGGTTACCCAGGATATGGAGAAGGCAGAGGTACTCGATGACTTTTTTGCCTCAGTCTTCACTTGTAAGTGCTCAAGCCACACCACCCAAGCCACAGAAGGCAAAGGCGGGGACTAGGAGAATGAAGAGCTGCCCGCTGTAGGAGAAGATCAGGTTCAAGACCATATGAGGAACCTGAAGGTGCACAGGTCCATGGGACCCAATGAGATCCATCCATGGGTCCTGAGGGAACTGGTGGATGAAGTTGCTAAGCCACTATCCATCGTATTTGAGAAGTCACAACAGTGCAGTGAAGTTCCCACTGACTGGAAAAGGGGAAACATAACCCCCATTTTTAAAAAGGGGAAAAAGGAAGACCTGGGGRACTACAGGCCAGTCAGTCTCACCTCTGTGCCTGGGAAGATCATGGAACAGATCCTCCTGGAAGCTATGCTAAGGCACATGGAAAATAAGGAGGTGATTCGAGACAGTCAGTATGGCTTCACTAAGGGCAAATTGTGCCTGACAAATTTGGTGGCCTTCTATGACAGGGTTACAGCGTCGGTGGATAAGAGAAGAGCAACCGACATCATCTACCTGGACTTGTGCAAAACATTTGACACTGTCCAGCACAACATCTGTGTCTCTAAATTAGAGAGACATGGATTTGACGGAGGGACCGCTCAGGGGATAAGGAATTGGCTGGATGGTCGCACTCAAAGAGTTGTGGTCAACAGCTCGATGTCCAAGTGGAGACCAGTGACGAGTGGCGTTCCTCAGGGGTTGGTATTGGGACCGGTGCTGTTTAACACCTTTGTTGGGGACATGGACAGTGGGATTGAGAGCACCCTCAACGAGTTTGCAGACAACACCAAGCTGTGTGGTGCGGTCAACACGCTGGAGGGAAGGGATGCCATCCAGAGGGACCTTGACAGGCTTGAGAGGTGGGCCCGTGCAAACCTCATGAAGTTCAACAAGGCCAAGTGCAAGGTCCTGCACATGGGTCAGGGCAATCCCAAGCACAAATACAGGCTGGGTGGAGAATGGATTGAGAGCAGCCCTGAGGAGAAGGACTTGGGGGTGTTGGTTGATGAGAAGCTCAACATGACCCGGTAATGTGCGCTTGCAGCCCAGAAAGCCAACCGTATCCTGGGCTGCATCAAAAGAAGCGTGATCAGCAGGTCAAGGGAGGTGATTCTCCCCCTCTACTCCACTCTCCTGAGACCCCACCTAGAGTACTGCTTCAGCTCTGGGGTCCCCAACATAAGAAGGACATGGACCTGTTGGAGCGAGTCCAGAGGAGGTCCATGAAAATGATCAGGGGGCTGGAGCACCTCTCCTATGAAGACAGTCTGAGAGAGCTGGGTTTGTTCAGCCTGGAGAACAGAAGGCTCCAGGGAGACCTTATAGCAGCCTTCCAGTACCTGAAGGGGGCCTACAAGAAAGCTGGAGGGGGACTTTTTACAAGGGCATGTAGTGACAGAACAAGGGGTAATGGCTTTAAACTGAAAGAGGGGAGATTTAGCTTAGCTATAAGGAAGAAATTCTTCACTATGAGGGTGGTGAGGCACTGGGACAGGTTGCCCAGAGAAGTTGTGGATGCCCCATCCCTGGAAGTGTTCAAGGCCAGGTTGGATGGGGCTTTGAGCAAGCTGGTTTAGTGGAAGGTGTCCCTGCCTGTGGCAGGGGGATTGGAACTAGATGATCTTTAAGGTCCCTTCCAATGCAAACCATTCTAAGATTCTATGATTCTATGATTCTATGATCCTATGATTCTATGATTCTATGCTGCTCCACCGTTAACCTCCATGGGCTGCAGGGGGACAGCCTGCCTCACCATGGTCTTCCCCACAGGCTGCAGGGGAATCTCTGCTCCAGCACCTGGAACACCTCCTCCCCCGCCTTCTTCACTGACCTTCGTGTCTGCAGAGTTGTTTCTCTTACATATTCTCACTCCTCTCTTCGGCTGCACTTCCGCAGTTTTTTTTCCCCCCTCTTAACTATGTTATCACCGAGGCACTACCACCATTGCTGATGGGCTTGGCCTTGGCCAGCAGCGGGTCCATTTTAGAGCCAGCTGGCATTGGCTCTATTGGGCAAAGGGGAAACTTCTAGCAACTTCTCACAGAAGCCACCCCTGTAGCCCCGCGCTACCAAAACCTTGCCACGCAGACCCAATACAAGGATTAGGCAAATTACGGAAGACAGATCCATAAACAGATACCAAAAGGAACAAGCAGGAATATATCCTCTAACATCTCCATGGGAGGGAATAAAAAATGAATTTACTGTGTAAAGTAGCCAGAATAGGGTAATTTCCCTACATGTCATTTTCTTGAAGTTCCTCTGTCACCACCACAAGACATAATTCTTGGCTAGAGGGACTTACTGGGGTAGTTCTTAGGTTCAAAATTTGTAAATAAAAGCAGAGTTCAAAAATAAGGTTAAATACATGCCAATCTGAAAAAAAGATACAAGCCACTTTATTGTTATGTCAAATGGACTTAATAAAAATGGAATTTGTGTTGGTTTTGTTCTACTTAAAGAGTATGTACTTACTCTAATTTGATCTGGTTTAGAAACAGTTTGAGTTTGAGATGTCTTATAACACTCTGCCTTTCTTGTTCTTTTACTGTAGTTGTAGAAACAAATGCTTTTTTTTTTTTTTTGATGCAAACACAAGGCCTACATTTTAACAATATAATCTTGTAAGCTTCCTAAACTTATTTTTTAACACTTGTTATCTTTTAATTGATCAATGAATCATGTTTCTTACCAGTGAATATCTTATGAAAATAATATACCAATGATTATATCTTCATTATAACAAGTCTGTGTCATGACAAGTCAGAAGAATCAATTATGTTGTTTTTTATCATTTTGCATGTGTAAATTTTCTTTTGCATATTGCTAATGTGCTTCCTGGCATTATTTTTAAATGTCAGTCTAAGATAGTGACTAAGAAACAAAATGTAGCAATTCAGTTAACAAGATGTTTGTTTTTCAAGTTTTACATCAGTGTGAATGTTATGAGTACTCGATTTAAGAGCAGAACATTCCAGCAAGTAAAGACTTTGTCATTTAATATGCAAAGATTTTTAAAAAGGAAGAATTTTGTTTGAAATGATCCTATAAAACAAAATAAATTTATATTTAAGAAGCCTTACGTAATCATATATTCAACAAAGACCCTTGTATCTTGAGTTTAGAATGCTGTATTGTCTTCAGTAGTCTTCAGCTGGGATTTCTTGGGAAGCAGACCTGCAAAATTTGTAAAACCTAGAGAAGTGACTTTGTTAAAATAAATAAATTTCATTCAAATATATATGGTGCTTGAAAGTCCAGTAAAATCAGTTCACTTATTTAACATGCTTTGTACGTATTGTCTCAGAGCAACCTCCTTCAAAATCACTTATACCCTACTAATAAAGTTCCAGCTGAGAGAAATTTTCTGAATTTGCAGTCAATTTTGACTCAGATTCTTAAGATATAGAATCACAGAATCACAGAATCACAGAATCACAGAATGGTTGAGGTTGGAAGACACCTCCGGAAGTCATCTACTCCAACCCCCTTGCTTAAGCAGGGCCACATAGAGCCAATTGCCTAGGACCATGTTCAGACAGCTTTTGAATATCCCCAAGGGGGAAACTCCACAACCTCTCTGGGCAACCTGTGTCAGTGCTCAGTCACCCTCACAATAAAAAAGTGTCTCCTGATGTTCAGAGGGAACCTCCTGTGTTTCAGTTTGTGCCCATTGCCTCTTGTCCTGTCACTGGGCACCACTGAAAAGGGCCTGGCTCTGTCTCCTTTGCACCCTCCCTTCAGGTATTTATATACATTGGTAAGTTCCCCCCGAGCCTTCTCTTCTCCAGGCTGAACAGTCCCAGCTCTTTCAGCCTTTCCTTATATGAGATATGCTCCAGTCCCTTAATCATTTTGGTGGCCCTTCATTGGATTCTCTCCAGCACGTCCATGCCTGTCTTGTACTGAGGAGCCCAGAACTAGACACAGTACGCCAGGTGTGGCCTCACCAGTGCCACATCAGTGTGGCACAGAGGGGAAGGATCAACTCTCTCGACTGCTGGCAATACTTTGCCTAATGCAGCCCAGGATACTATTAGCCTTCTTGGCCAGAAGGGCACATTGCTGGCTCCTGTTCAGTTTTGTGTCCACCAGGACCCCCAGGTCTTTTTCTGCCAAGTTGTTTTCCATCTGGGTATCCATGAGCATATATTGCTGCATGGGTTTGCACTTCCCCTTATTGACCTTCCTGAGGTTCCTGTCAGCCCATTTCCCCAGCCTGTCGAGGACCCTCTGGATGACAGCAGGAACCTCTGGAGTATCAGCCACTCTTCCCAGTTTTGAGTCATCAGCAAACTTGCTGAGGATACATGCTGCCCAATCATCCAGATCATTAATGAAGATGTTAAACAGGACTGAACCCAATAATGACCGCTGGGGTAAACTGCTAGTCACTCCAACTAGACTTGGTGCCACTGATCACCAGCCTCTGGGCCCAACCATTCAGCCAGTTTTCAATCCACCTCACTGCCTGCTCATCCAGTTCATACATCAACAACTTGTCTCTAAGTATCTTTTTGGAGACAGTGTCAAAGGCCTTACCGAAGTCCAAGTAGACAATATCCACTGCTCTCCCTTTGTCTACCAGGCCAGTCAATAGTTCTCCCTGACCTCACATAATGTGAGCTCATCATTGGCTTGGTGAGACATTCTTCTATACTGTAAAAAAAAAAAAAAAAAAAAAAAAAAAAAAAAAATTAATGTTGTGCAAATAATCTTGTATCGTATAATTTTATCCTAATGTATTAGATGATCAATTTTTCTTTCTGGTGGGTTTATCTCTTATCTGTAACTGTATGGTGCTTCATGGACAAGAAGAGACATCTAACTCCTCACATGGTACTGGTAGTTTAGCCACAGTAGGATGGCTTAAATACAGCCCTTCACCTTCCTCTGTTCATTTATTTATTTAAAGCTGTGTGTATGTTGCACTTGACATTTTCATGGTATATAAGAAAGGATTATATGAATACCTGAGTTATTCTTAATTTCCAGAGAAACAGGCAAACACACATCAGAAGAAGGAGACGCAAAAAAACCCAAACAAACAAACAAAAGTATTCTTTCATAAATAAACTAGACTCTCTTATGTTTTAAGATAACTATAATTCCATTCCCACTTTTCTGTTAGGAAATTAATAAGCTCACAGTGGCCTGGAGAAACTTTCTTTTTCGTTGTTGTCTGAGGAAAGATTGGAATTCTGCTTTTTTCTTTTTTTTTTAATTTTTTTTTTATTTTTTTGTTCTGCTTCTTCATATTATCTTTTAACAATTAATGTAACTGATCACGTAAGAGTTGGCAGGACTGTCTTTGGCTGTACAATTAATTACCTCCTCCAGCTTTCCACAGGTTGAAAGGAACTGATTTCTATCAGAAGTATGAATAAAGGGTGAAAGGCACCTGTTTGTCATTGTTCCCTTATATCCAAATATGATGGTTCAAAAATTATTATCTGTCTTGCTATGAGGGAAATAAATTGATGGGCAATTATAATTAAACCAACTCCTTGGGTCTGTCTGCTCAGAGCTTGGCAAGTATACTTTGATGTCCTGGATTCTCTGAAGAGATAACTAGTTGAATTCTTTACTGTCCCTCTTTGTCTTATTTTCTCCATCTCCTTGGAAATGAAGTAAGCCTGTTTCCCATTTTGTTCTGCCAAATGCGAGAGCCAGTGGAAAATAAATGCCTTTTTTAAGCAGACAGTGAAAATGGTTCTCTCCTAGTGGATTCTCTAACTTAGCTACAGAGCAGACCAGAAGGATAGAATTGTTGTGGTTTAATCTGGCAGGCAGCTAAACATCACACAACCGTTTGCTCACTCCGCCCACCCCCAGTAGGATGGGGGACAGAATCGGAAAAAAAAAGTAAAGTTTGTGGGTTGAGATAAAGACAGTTTAATAGGACAGAAAAGGAAGGGAAAATAATAATAATAATGATAAAAGAATATACAAAATAAGGGATGCACAATACAATTTCTCACCGCCCAGTGACGATGCCCAGCCACTTCCTGAGCAGTGGTCCCCAACACCAGCTTATATACTGAGCATGACGTCGTATGGTATGGAATATCCCTTTGTCCAGTTTGGGTCAGCTCTCCTGGCTGTGGTGCTTCCCAGCTTCTCGCTGGCAGAGCATKGGAAGCTGAAAAGTCCTTGACTAGCGTAAGCACTACTTAGCAACAACTAAAACATCAGTGTGTTATCAACATTATTCTCATACTAAATCCAAAACACAGCACTATACCAGCTACTAGGAAGAAAATTAACTCTATCCCAGCCGAAACCAGGACGGAATGAAAGTGCTCTTTGTTTTGGTTTGCTTCTTAACAAGGCTTTTATAAATAATGAATGCTTTGCATCTCATATTTTATTTTTCCTTTACAAAGTATGTGAGAAATTTAGGTGTGTCAATTAAACTACAGCCTCCTCAGGAGATTAACCTGATACCTTTGAAATAAATTGTTTTCACTCCTTACTCACCCCGGCTATGAGAAGTTTGCTTAAAAACTTTGATGATGTATGGATGTTATTTTCCTCCTGTGTACCTGTTTTTCCAGTTACTCAGTGATGAAATACATTGAGCATCATTGAAACAACAGGGAAATGTTAAGGGAAAAAAAGTTAAGAAGTATGAATCTCCATTTAGTTTGCATTTTTTGAGGGGAAGATCACAGAGGGCTTTAAAATCTCTTGACTCTTTCCCCTTTAGCACCAGTATGTACTCTTGTGTCACAAGCCATAGGCAAGGGTTGCTTCTCCCCCATTCCCTGCACCATTTAGTTCAAAAGTGTGTCTGTCCATTGCTGAGGTTTATTTGAAGATTTGTAATACTTCAGAAGTTCACAAAAATATATTTCATAAAGATTTTTATATAAAATATTACTGTTAGCCAAAGTGTGTTTTAGAATGAAACTCTGCAAAGACAGTACCTGATCTGCTATTTAGAAGGGAAAAACGTTTTCATTTGTTACTTACAAGTGCTGGGATTTAAACACAAATCCCCACCCACCCCCACCTCTCCTCCCTCTCCCCCCAGTATTTACTCTAGAATAATCATTAAATGTTTACTTACTGTAGCTGGATGCATATGTTGACCTAACCTATTTGAGTGTCAGAACTTTCTCAGGGGCATAGTAGCTGATTAATACCTGGTATTACTTGTGGAACAAAATGTTTTTAAAATTAAGGGAGAGATTTAGAATTGATGATCACTGTTCAGTACACTGCGGAAAAGACAAGCCTATGGAAGTCTCTTTGTTCAGACTATAAAACCAATCGGAAGGTGTTTAGAATAAAGTGCATGACCTTTTCACAATAATGTAAAAAATTAGACATTATAAATTAAGTTTCACAGATGTTGGACTTCTGTAAACAGAATTCCTAAACAGAAATACTACATATTTCATAGACAAAGGCAAAAATATGTAAGCATTGCTCCTATTTAAACCTTTCCAAATTTCATAACTGTAAACCTTTCCAAATGTCATAAATAAAGGTTTCTTTCTCATATGTTCATATATGTATGCGTAGATAAATTAATTGGGATTATGTATCCTATAACTTGTGTCTGTTTTCTACTTTAATATCTGTCTTTTTTCTTTTTTTTTTTACTTCATGCATGTTTATATTTTAAACAAAAAAGCATGTCTTTTATAATCCGAACAAAAAAAAACCCACGAAACCCCCTTGAGATTCTTCCTTAGGTTTTTCTTTTCTCAGATGTTGTGAGGTGGAAATCTTTTGAAGTTTATCTTTCCTTTTTTTACTTATATATTTCCCTTTCTCCTTACTTGTTTCAAAGAGGAAGTGAAATAAACAAGGAAGAATATAGAGAATTACAGAGTTATCTGAAAATTCATAAACTTGAGTTCAAAAACTTACTTTTATAAATTGATGTTTCTTTAAAATTCTGTCAGCTTTTATTTCCTTTTTTTTTCAATTTGTGCTGGTTTTGGCTGGGATAGAGTTAATTTTCTTCATAAAAGGTAGTATGGGGCTATGTTCTGGATTTCTGCTGAAAACAGTGTTGATGATAACACAGGGATGTTTTAGTTATTGCTGAGCAGTGCTTACACAGAGTCAAGGCCTTTTCTGCTTCTCACACCACCCCATCAGTGAGTAGGCTGGGGATGCACAAGAAGTTGGGAGGAGACACAGCTGGGACAGCTGACCCCAACTGACCAAAGGGATATCCCATACCATATGACATCATGCTCAGCATATAAAGCTGGGGGAAGAAGAAGGAAGGGGGGGATGTTCGGAGTGATGGCATTTGCCTTCCCAAGTAACCGTTAGGCGTGATGGAGCCCTGCTTTCCTGGCGATGGCTGAACACCTGCCTGCCGATAGGAAGTAGTGAATGAATTCCTTATTTTGCTTTGGTTGCGTGCACAGCTTTTGCTTTACTTATTAAAGTGTCTTTATCTCAACCCACGAGTTTTCTCACTTTTACCCTTCAGATTCTCTCCCCCATCCCACCGGTGGGGAGCGAGCGAGTGGCTGTGTGGTGCTTAGTTGCCGACTGGTATTAAACCACGACACAATTTAAGGGGAAAAGCAATAGCTGCAGTTACTGCCCTTTTTCTTATCCATTTGTTAAGTAAAGACAATGGTTAATAAAAGTATAAACGAACAAGCAGGTCTTTCCTTTCTATTCTACCATGAAAAATTTCAGATGCAGTTCCTGAGAGTACCAAGTATTGCATTTGATTTTGAAAGACATCTGAAAAGAATGTTTATATTTTGGCATTGCAACTTTTAAGTCACGCTTAAGAGTTTGTGACTACATAAAAATGTTTGTATGTTGATTAACAATAAAAAGGGGACTCTAGAATTCTTCATGTATAATATTCTGTCAATATGCAATCCCCTTGTGATGCCATAATCATTGATGCTGTAATCTAAATTCCCATATTCTACCAGAATGCATTCACTATCAGGCAGTACGTAATGCACTACTTGTTTGAAACATACACTGTTTGAGTAAATTAGAACAGTTACTAAGTTTTTCTTTTCTTCTTGTTCCATGTTACTTTTTATTTTTATATTTTCTTACATTTCTATATTTCCCAATGACAGTAGGATTCTTTTACATAGTGAATTCTGGTAGCAATTCAGAATTTTCAAATTCAAGCAGAAATACACAACAATAAATCCTTCAAAATCATGAGATCTGCCACTGGAAGAGTATTTGAAATATTAACACGGGAGGTCACCCTGGATGAATCTGGTGGTGATAATACTTGATATTACTTTAAAGACTTACAAATTGCTCTTATTCTTCTGTGTTTTGTACAATATAATTGGCAATAAGAGACTGACAGAAGAGAGTGAAACAGAGAACATTGATTTTATTTACAATCATTTAAGTCACTCACTCATTCACACATTCTTTCTGTTTCCCATCTGTAAAATGATATCAGAGAAAAAAACAAGCACACTAACTACTGATGGCAATTTTACACATTTTTTTAAAAATGTTATTAAATTTTATTTGCACAACTGATAAACTTTCTATATACTTTCAATAAAACCAGTATGATATCATTTTTGGTTTTATTAATATTCAAACAGTGCCTCTTCAAAGAATATATCTCATTTCAGCATGAAGAATCGATGCCATGGGATATTGGGAAAAAAAATCAGCCTTACAACTATCCTTCACACACTTCAATAAAGAAATCTCATGGTCCATAATGTCTCCTCAGTATAAGGGAGACATGGATGAACTGGAGAGAGTCCAACAAGGATGATTATGAGCCTGGAGCATATCTCATATAAGGAAAGGCTGAAGGAGCTGGGACTGTTCAGCCTGGAGAAGAGAAGGCTCGGGGGGAACTTACCAATGTATATAAATACCTGAAGGGAGGGTGCAAAGGAGACAGAACCAGGCCCTTTTCAGTGGTGCCCAGTGACAGGACAAGAGGCAATGGGCACAAACTGAAACACAGGAGGTTCCCTCTGAACATCAGGAAACACTTTTTTATTGTGAGGGTGACTGAGCACTGACACAGGTTGCCCAGAGAGGTTGTGGAATTTCCCCCTTGGAGATATTCAAAAGCTGTCTGAACATGGTCCTAAGCAATTGGCTCTATGTGGCCCTGCTTGAGCAAGGGGGTTTGGACCAGATGACTTCCAGAGGTCTCTTCCAACCTCAACCATTGTGTGATTCTGTGATTTCCAGTTTAGGCTATTCAGACAATTAGGCCTCTCTGCTCTTAGAAGATAAACTCTTCATTGTTAATGTCAAAGATGTGACCCATAACACAAATTTCAGTTATGCAGAGCGCACAATGTATTTATTGTACGTTACTAGGATAAGGTTAGACATGTTTTCAGGGGTTTTATACATATATTTTATTGGTGTTATTGTGAAAAAGAAAATAACAAAAGTGATGATGAAAAGATTAAAAAGTTCTCTATGAGAGTAATTTTTTTCTCACACTGAACAGTAGTTTACTTCAGAAGTTCTATTGAAATCAAAAAGCAGAGAGGAATAGGGGAGCAATTAGGTCTAAAAGGAGTCACTCATGAGCACAGGCTTCACCTGTTCCAATAGTATCCAAAAAAACTTAAAGCAGATCATAGGAATTGTTAAGGCTAATAAGTTTTTATTTACCTGGTCTGGGGTAAAAGAAACTTCTGTCTAGGCACACGAGTGTTTAGAAAAAACAGTAACAAGTAACAGCTACCTGTAGTAAAGCAAAACTCATGCAAAAACTGCAGCAAAACTCACCATAAATATCCTCTCTAAGCTCTGCACCTTTTCTCAGTTGATTTGTTTGGATTTAAAAGCTTGTCAAGGTCTTACAAACTGATGCAGGAAAATTCTTCCTACTCAAAATGACAAGATAAAAATATGCTGCCTCTGATTTGGAGAAAGCGTCTGATGAATTTAACAGAATGTTTCTTTGTTTCATAAAACCACACAATTTCATGAAATGCCATTTAGCTTAAAATGTCTTTTCCTTTGGAATTATCAAAGCTGGGACATATCAAAGGGAAACAGAAAATGGTGGAAGAGGTAATTATTTTTATCAGAGTTTCAAATTAAAGTACCAACTGAAAACAAGGCACCATTATAAGCTCCTCAAATGCACAATCTAAATAAACAGAAGAGACAAAATGAGGGAGTATAAAAGTACTGATTCCTAGTGTTATTTGGAAATGAAGAATATAATTTCAGGAAATATTTGCAGATTTTGATACCTCAAAGTATTCACATGGGATGCAGGAGACCCATGTAGGAGGAACAGAGATCTGAATTTTACCCAAATATATGAAAAAATGTTACGATTATAAATTGGTCTGGTTTTGCCTCCCCTTTTTGTTCTCTGACCAGAAATTATGTCTTGAACTTGGAAAACTTCCTTGATAAAAATTCTATTAAATAGTGGTAAATCAAAGCTTTCCAATAGGGAAATATGTTGTTGAAAAGTTCCTAATAAACTCCACTGTTGTTTGCATTTTATAAAAAAGTAACTGAATCACAGAGGGTAAAGACTCACATTCATAAAAATGTTTAAGTTCCTACTGTCCATTTAGATGCTTAGTTTCTCATTGAAAGCAATTGCAATTTGGTCTCTGAAGTGTAAATTATAACCCTAAATTTTGTTGAGCTGACCCTAAATAAACCACCTAAGGTAATGTAAGAAATATGCCATGGAGTCAAGGATTAAGCCAATGTCTCCTGGCTCTAAAGGCATTTTTTGCATGGTATTGAACAGGATAAATTGCACTGAACTGAGCTTCATACTGTCATTGCAAAAATGACAGTAGCGCTCAAGCTATTTCCTACAATAGTCACAGAGATCTCAACAGTGTAGATTACTCTAAATTGTTTTAAAGTACAGGTACCTCCTTTGTCCCTTGTACCACCAAGAGTCACCAACTTATGGGAGTAATATATAGCTGAATTCTGCTCAATTTCAAGGAATCTTGATTAAATCTGAATACAAAGTTTCCAAATTGACAGGCTCAAATGAATAAGTGAAAAAATATTTATTTTAAAGTGTGCAATAACAGTGTAATGGAATCCCAACTGTTTTCTGAAAACAGATTTCTATGAAATACGGCTTCAGCAAGGGGGGAAAAAAGCAGAAAACCATCAACAAAAGAATTGCCCCATAAAAAATGAACTGTATTTGCTTCAAAACAAGAAATCTACACCCTGTACACAGACTGAAAACTCAGCCTGCAAATAGAAGGAGGATTGCCTGGGTAAGGGGCAGAATTAGAATCCCCACAAAATATGCCGATTCATTTTGCATTCCTCAGGGTGATCACATGCAGTGAGTAAAGTGTAAGAGTCGCACAGGCTTAATAATTGCTGAACTGATAAATACACATATGGAAAAACAAATTGTCCCTAATTAAAGATTTTGATGAATATTAATTGTATTTCAAAGAAAAATTCAGAAGAAAAAAAAAAAAAAAAAAAAAAAAAAAAAAAAAAAAAAAGAACCATCCAGCTGGCTGCCCAAAGGGGACAGATTTAGATAAACAATAAAACAGAAAGGGAATAAATCTCACATAGTAGTCAACTGTTTCAATATTAGGCATTCTATGATTTAAAAGCAAGAGGCATTCTACATCTTTATCAACAATATCTCTGACATTAGGAATTCTCTAGCTCAGACTGAGTCAGAAGAGTTTTATCTGATCATTTAGCATGAGTCAGTTATATACATAAATCCACACTGTATTTTGAAATTGAATCATCCAACACTAAACTAGGAACTACTTACAAAAAGTTACTTTGACACCTAACCTGAGAAGTAGAATTTGGGTCCCACAGCCAACTGATCGAACTCAGCAACCTCAGCCCTGACTCATTATGTTAACCTAGGGGATGCTTGTGGTGCCAGTACCCACGTTATACACAGGCAGCTGCCTACAAAACTACTTTGCCTTTGTGTCAGGGAGCACTGGGCTTCCTTCTGGAAGAAACCTACTCTCACATGATATCTCCTGTCCACTGCACTGTAGGTAAAGATGTAGTTGGATGGTACTGTAAGAAAACTTGTACAGGTTCATCTTCTCCTTCCTCAAATCTCATATGATGCCTGTAGTTCAGCATGGGCTTGTGTCCAAACTATGGATGGCTGGTGAGTTTGTACCTGAGGCTGACTCAGGTCAGTGAAGGATGCAGAATATATGTAGCACAAGTGGCCCCAGCTACTCTTATTCTGCTACTTCAGTTACTTGGTGCGAGCTCTGGACTTCCATCTCTGCCACTTGTAAGTCTTCAGTGATTCTGTTTATGGGAAACTTCCCCTTTACTGGCATGGGGAATGCAGACTGCATTGGCTTGGGGGTTGTATGTCCATAACCTAGAGCCTTTTCTGGATTCCTTCCTGCTATTAATTACCAACAGCAAGAGCGAGGAAAACCCTAAAAAAAATAAAGTATTCAGTTGGCTACAGCACTGTGCCTCTTGGTCTTTGATGAAGACTTCAACACCCTGATTTAGCTCTTCCTAAACTTCAGTTCATTTGACTGCAATTCACAACTTCACTGCACTGGGTTAAAAAGTGGATGCCACATGAAGGAAAGATGATGTTTCACCTATCAAGAAAAAGTGAACTTCTGAGGACAAATTTAAACTCTAGATATAGTATGCTAAAAGTATAGTGGGAAAAGATCTGCCAGTATGAACACATATATGAAAATGTAAGGTTCATCTTCTTGTAGCACAAGTTTGGAAGTGGCTTTGAAATGTATGCCAAATAGGTCACAGTTGAGCATGGATGAGAAGAATTATTCCTGGCTTCTAACCCTTTTTTCTGATTGTTCTCTTTCCTTTTCCTTTTTTTTTTTTTTTTTTTTTTTAATAACAACGAGCACAAAAAAGTCAGGTTATGAAATCAAGATATTTCTGATTAATCATGTATTTTGCCATTCTGTGGCTTACTTCAGCATATACTTGAATTTCAATAATCTGAAACATTTTGGCTGTTCCAAGTACAGAAGACAGACATCTGTCAAATTATATAAACTGACATGTAGGAAACCAAAATAGAAATTCAGTATCACAAGAGATACATTATAGTCATCTACTTTCTTGAATTTCCTTCTCAGCCTTTATATTAAACACCTTTATCTTTTATCTTTTCAAAATCCTACTTATTTTACCTGTGAATTATTCAGTATTGTTATTTCCTAATTTTCTCTGATGCTAATTCTCTCTTGTTACTGTGTATTGTTTCTTCCTAGCTACATTTAGTCCTTTTCCACAAAAATTGCCATAAAATAGCCCTTCCTGCCTTTCCATCCTTTATGTCATCTTCTGATAACCAGTCTTACTTTGCTTTCTCTTTCCTCTTTTCTCTTTTTTTTCTTTTGATAACAACCTCACCTCTAGTTTCTTCCCCATATTTTTCCCAGCCCTTGTGAAAAATGGTGAATCTGCACACTTTCATAAGCAACCTCCAAATGATAAGTAAGGAAAATTGCTAGGACCTGAAATCTTTCATTTTGGAGAGTATTTCACTATTCTGTATGAATACGCATAATTACAAAGCAAGGCTTCAGAATACAAGGGAGGGGAAAATGTGAGCACAATAGACTTTTTTTTTTAGTATTCGTGAGGTATTGGAATTTGGAAGATATCTCAGAATTTTTCTTCCTAAGGAAACTACATATTTGAGCTCTGCATTTTCAGGCGTGTTTCTGCTGGTTTTATTGCTATTAGATACTTTTAAAGAAAAAAAAGTTCTCAGTCATCTAAATACAAAACAGTTAACATTCACTTTCCTACTTAGGTAAAAATATTGGAGAAATGTATCTGGAGAAACATATATGAGTATTGCAGAAATTGTCACATATTGAAGAAATGTATTCTGGCCTAGGAATACTGAAGTTGCCATACTTTTTCAAACTGGTCCAGTCCCTTGATGGTTGCCACTATCAAATGTTTAGAGACAGATGAGGTTTCAGAAGGCACACTGAAAGGCCTGACTACAGGATCTTTTGTTTGTTTGTTTGCTTTTTCCTAATCCTAGGAAGTTAGCGTCCTATCTGATCACAGAGTATTTGGTTAATCTCTTGACATCATTAATATTCTGTTGCAATAAATTCTGTTACTTGTTATGGCATCGTATGAACAGTTATTCTCAGAAGTTAAAACATGTATCCACTTTCTATTCATTCTGTGTGTCCCCTTCTCATCATATGAAAGAAAAATTAAGAGCTCTCATTTTCCATTTCATTCCTAGTTAGGTAAAACATGACAGAATTAAATGCTGATCAGACTCACTGCTTGGATGTAAAGCATTTCCACTTCAATTGTGTATTCTTTGGGACAAAGTGAGAAGGACTGAACTTTGCATTCTAAAAAGTCTAACATTACCTAAATCTAACTTTACCTTCTGTGTGATTTTTTTTGAGTGCTTCCATTTATTTTGTGAGTCACAATATTTCTTAGGGTCTTGGTTCATAACACAAGACAATCTAGAACATTTCTTTGTAGTTTTACTGCTGTGTTCCATATTATTTCTCTTTATTTTGTCCATGATTTTTTCAATAATATAGATTGTTGGTGACGGTAACAAAATAGTTAAAGTAAAACTGAAATTATTAAAAATCCTAATAGTTTCTGAGAGTGTCTAGAGTAATAAAAATATATATAAAAATATATCAATTTGTTTTCATTTTTCGTGAAACAACTTTTACATTTTAGTTTTTCAGAACTCAGAAATACCACCTTTAAATTGAAATCACAGACCAGAAGCTTCCACTGGAAATACAGGAAAGACATATTTCCTAATCTGTATAATCTTAACAGTAGGTTTATATAATGTAGCGGTGATTATCATACAAATGCTGGAGAGTAAAAGTAAATAGATAGCTTTAGTTAACAAGACGACTACTGTCTGTGTTTGCCTCTTTTTTCTGTTCTATTTGCCTTGTGTTTTATTGTGCATTACATAATAAAATTCTTAGTAGTCACCAGTGATTTTGAAAAATCATCTATTACCATAAGTATGAAATTGTTTTGACTGCCAATGAACTTTATACCCATTAAGGAAAACAGTGAGTTGTTCAGAAATCCGATGAATATTTGCAATAACTATGAGAATTAACAAGCTTATTTGCAATTTTACCTAAAGAATTTGTAGGCAACTTGTTTCTTTGGTGTAATTTCTTCAGGCATACTTCTTGACTTGAAAATAAGACTGTGAGCATAGAAGGACTCTTTGTACAAAGTTCAGAATAACTTATTTTGAATTATAAGACATGAATGTTTGTTCAGTCCTCCAGCTCTCCACCAAGATTGCCAGTAATAGTTT
Organism: Phoebastria nigripes; assembly: GCA_035582835.1. Classification (NCBI taxonomy): domain Eukaryota; kingdom Metazoa; phylum Chordata; class Aves; order Procellariiformes; family Diomedeidae; genus Phoebastria; species Phoebastria nigripes. The sequence continues at coordinate 9,981 of JAYKAV010000280.1, read as the reverse complement.
GATTTATTGTCTGCTTGGTCTTCAAATTGAATGCTTGCTTCTCAGGAAATTGTCAGCTGATAGAGGAGATGTTAAATATCAGAACAGTTATTTTTCATCATTACGAAGATAAGGAGAATAATTATGAATAGAAGGGTCTTGTATTCCTTCTTACTGGAAATAACACTACAGATTTCAGGGGATTTGCAACAATATTAAACTGTATGAGTCTCACGTTTGTTATAAAATGTGAAAGGGTTACACCAGTCCTTTCACTGTTGTGTTATTTGACTTGACAGATCTGCTACTTGTAAACCAAAAGGAGACGTGGGGGGTTCCAACCGCACAACTGATCCTCTAAACCCTCAAATTTTGTAAACATACTTTCTCTTCCTTTTTATCATGCTCAACCTGTTTCTTTTTGCTATCATATGTTCCTGGACAAAATATTAAAAAAATCAAATAATTTTATAACAATATCTGCTAAACTTTCCTTAATATTTTAGATGCAATATCCTACACACTTACAAAATCATTAGCTTAAAAACATAACTCAAAATTTAGGGTCCAAACTTAAGATTTGGCAAGGTTCCAAGGAATAGTATCTTCTGGAAATTTCTAAGTTCTTAGGTAATACAAACTCTMTGGAAAAACAAATGGGTTTTATGCATAACCAGAGTTATTTACAGTGCAACTGGTAGTTTTTCCCAATGCTAAAAAGAAGGCAGATCAGTATATCCACTGTTTGTTTCACTGTTGCAGGATTTTGGAGATGCTATATGTAAGAAAATCTTGGGGGTTGATGGGAAGTGAGCAGAATGAGATACAAAGCTGAATAAAACTCATAGGCTAAACTTGTCAAAATACTCTTTTCTTCAGGGAGAGCATAACTGGCCCAAAATTGGTAACTGGGCAGATGGCCAAGATACCACTTTGCTAGGATAATATTGAGCAAAACTATTATGGTATTCCTGAGAACTGAGTGTGCTGCTATTAGTCTGTCTTCAGTTAGTCCTTCTCAGTAACAATTACAGGTAAAAGAACAGAGTTGGGCTGAGCTGTGAGAAGCAGGAGAATTGGGAAGAAAAAGGAAGAATAAACTGCCACTGAGTCACATTGGAGAAGATACTGCTACAGACAGGAGGTGGGGAGGAGCTGGTCTCTTTTGGTGACACTGTTGTCTTCTCCAAAAAGAAGGATTATTCTGACAGAATAAGGGAAGATCAGACCTTTACAGTGTTTCTCTTGAAGTTTGGAAGTAAGTTCACCTGCGAATTGCTGTTCTGCACATTGGAAGAGGCAGAAAATCTACAGTGACTTTTAGAAAAAACTTATTTCTCTGTATCAGCTATAAAGATGAGTCCATTAACATAAGAAGTTTAACTGAGCTTATCATCTCAGTAGGATAAATCAGATTTTCTTTTTGAAGATCTACATAAATGTAATGTTTGTGGTTTAAAACTGAGTGGGATGATGAACCTGGACTATTTGGCATTTTAAGTTTTGTTCTTTGTATTTTCAGAATAATTAAATGATATGTTTTTAAATAAATTATAGGATCCTTATAGGATCCTATTATAGGATGTTTTTAAATATATTATAGGATCAGTTTGACAGAGCTAACATTTTTATGTATAAATCTGTTAATAACTGGATATACATTGATGTAAATTAAATGTTTGTAGATATCAGCAAATGCATTGGTTTAAGCCTTTCTTAAATTTGTTTCCTTCTGGAATTTTTTTGTTTGTTTGTTTGTTTCTTCATTAGCTAATGTAGATGTAAAAGACTATGCCTCCAATACTATTATTTTATTAATAAACAATTATATTAGTTAACAATTTTGCACCCAAGAGTAAATTCACAGACTGGAGATTTTTGTATCAGCTTACAGGTGTTAAAATCTACTGTAAATGTATGCATGAAGTCTAATAGCTCAGTTAATGAAGGAGTTATGAGTTTAACTATAATGCTACTGTGTATCATGTTCACATTCTTGCAGAAATAAGAGGTGGTTTTAGATTGATGTGCTCTTGCTACGCAATAAGCAGTAGTAGCAGCGGGTAGTTTTAGAAATCATTTAGTTTTTTTCTTGTCCAGCAAGTTATGGGTATCTTTATTTAACAATGTTCTATATAACGATAAATGAAGGAATTCTTTATTCACATTTTCACTTTTGTAAGAAGTTTTGCATTTCTTACTTTGCATATAGATGTGAATGTTCAGCATAGCATAATCTACAAGGCTCAGGTAGGTCACTCTTTAATTCAGTTCAGAAGTATCTACTTCATATGCTTGCGTTGGGATGGAAGGCAGACCTACTTTCTAAATTATTACCAGTTATAGTCCTTCATGAGTAATGAGAAGGGTAGAGATGTACAGTGATATATATACCTCATGCTCTTCCTTCCTCTGTGTTGTAACATGAGGAATATTCAGCAGCTTTACATTTGTGAGAGTAACTTCCCAGGAGCAGCTCAGGAGTCAGACCATTCAAAGGACCATTCTTATTAGACAGGCTTCATGCAGCCAGCCTCTGGTGGAGTCCATGCTCTGTGAACATAAATTCAGGCCATTTAGAATCATAGAATCATAGAATGGTTTGCATTGGAAGGGACCTTAAAGATCATCTAGTTCCAATCCCCCTGCCACAGGCAGGGACACCTTCCACTAAACCAGCTTGCTCAAAGCCCCATCCAACCTGGCCTTGAACACTTCCAGGGATGGGGCATCCACARCTTCTCTGGGCARCCTGTYCCAGTGCCTCACCACCCTCATAGTGAAGAATTTCTTCCTTATAGCTAAGCTAAATCTCCCCTCTTTCAGTTTAAAGCCATTACCCCTTGTTCTGTCACTACATGCCCTTGTAAAAAGTCCCCCTCCAGCTTTCTTGTAGGCCCCCTTCAGGTACTGGAAGGCTGCTATAAGGTCTCCCTGGAGCCTTCTGTTCTCCAGGCTGAACAAACCCAGCTCTCTCAGACTGTCTTCATAGGAGAGGTGCTCCAGCCCCCTGATCATTTTCATGGACCTCCTCTGGACTCGCTCCAACAGGTCCATGTCCTTCTTATGTTGGGGACCCCAGAGCTGAAGCAGTACTCTAGGTGGGGTCTCAGGAGAGTGGAGTAGAGGGGGAGAATCACCTCCCTTGACCTGCTGATCACGCTTCTTTTGATGCAGCCCAGGATACGGTTGGCTTTCTGGGCTGCAAGCGCACATTACCGGGTCATGTTGAGCTTCTCATCAACCAACACCCCCAAGTCCTTCTCCTCAGGGCTGCTCTCAATCCATTCTCCACCCAGCCTGTATTTGTGCTTGGGATTGCCCTGACCCATGTGCAGGACCTTGCACTTGGCCTTGTTGAACTTCATGAGGTTTGCACGGGCCCACCTCTCAAGCCTGTCAAGGTCCCTCTGGATGGCATCCCTTCCCTCCAGCGTGTCGACCGCACCACACAGCTTGGTGTTGTCTGCAAACTCGTTGAGGGTGCTCTCAATCCCACTGTCCATGTCCCCAACAAAGGTGTTAAACAGCACCGGTCCCAATACCAACCCCTGAGGAACGCCACTCGTCACTGGTCTCCACTTGGACATCGAGCTGTTGACCGCAACTCTCTGAGTGGACCATCCAGCCAGTTCCTTATCCCCTGAGTGGTCCCTCCGTCAAATCCATGTCTCTCTAATTTAGAGACACAGATATTGTGCTGGACAGTGTCAAATGTTTTGCACAAGTCCAGGTAGATGATGTCGGTTGCTCTTCCCTTATCCACCCATGCTGTAACCCCCCTGCAACCTGTGGAGGACGCTACGCCGGAGCAGATGGATGTCCAAAGAAGGCTGTGACCCCTGGGTAGCCCACGCTGGAGCAGGCTCCTGCCAGGACCTGTGGACCCGTGGGGAGAGAGGAGCCCACACTGGAGCAGGTTTGCTGGCAGGACTTGTGACCCCATGGGGGACCCACACTGGAGCAGTCTGTCCTTGAAGAACTGTACCCAGTGGAAGGGACTCACGCTGGAGCAGTTTGTGAAGAAGTGTAGCCCATGGGAAGGACTCACATTGGAGAAGTTCATGGAGGACTGTCTCCCATGGGAGGGGCCCCACGCTGGAGCAGGGGAAGAGTGTGAGGAGTCCTCCCCCTGAGGAGGAAGGAGCGGCAGAGACAACGTGCGATGAACTGACTGCAACCCCCATTCCCCGTTCCCCTGCACCGCTTGGGGGGAAGGAGGTAGAGAACTCGGGAGTAAAGTTAAGCCCAGGAAGAAGGGAGGGGTGGGGGGAAGGTGTTTTAAGGTTTGGGTTTTATTCTCTCATTATTCTACTGTGATTTGATTGGTAATGAAACTAAACTAATTTCCCCGAGTCAAGTCTGTTTTGCCCGTGATGGTAATTGCTGAGTGATGTCTCCCTGTCCTTATCTCGACCCATGAGCCTTTCATTATATTTTTTTCTCCCTGGTCGAGATGAGGAAGGGGAGTGATAGAGTGGCTTTGGTGGGCACCTGGCGTCCAGCCAGGGTCGACCCACCACAATCCTTTAAGACCTGCTGATACCATCTCTGTCACAAACTCCTGTTCTAACAAATTACAGAATTTTACTCTTTGCTGACAAAGATGTTCTATCTTTCATTCTTTAACTGATCCCCGAGCAGCATCAACAAATGCCTCTTTGTTCTAGTATTGTAGGATTTAATGAATAATGGTTCTGCACTCACCTACTCACCACCTTGTACTAGTTCTGGCTGGGATGGAGTTAATTTTCTTCATCGCAGCCCATATGGTGCTATGTTTTGGATTTGTGACCAAAACAGTCACAGTCACACACCAATGTTTTAGCTATTGCTGGACAGTGCTCACACAGCATCACAGCCTGGTCTGTTTCTCTAGCTGCCCCTGCCAGCAAGTACGCTGGGGGTGAAAAAGAAGTTGGGAGGGGACACAGCTGGGACAGCTGACCCCAACTGACCAAAGTGATATCCCATACCATATGATGTCATGCTTAGCAATAAAAGCTGGGGGAGAGAAGGAAGAAGGRAGGGACTTTCGGGATTATGGTGTCTGTCTTCCCAAGTAACCGTTACATGTGGTGAAGCCCTCCTTTCCTGAAAAAGTCTAAACATCTGCCTGTTGATGGGAAGTAGCGATAGAATTCCTTATTTTGCTTTGCTTCTGTGTGCAGCTTTTGTTTTACATATTAAACTGTCTTTATCTCAACACACAAGTTTTCTCACTTTTACCCTTTTAATTTTTTTACCCTCCTCCCATCCTGCTGTGGGGGAGTGAGCAAGCGGCTGTGTGGGGCTGAGCTGCTGACCTAGGTTAACCCACAACACACTTTCACAATATTTTATATGTCATTTTCTTTCTATGTTTGTTTCTAAATGATAAAAAATACTTCAGTGAAGAGCTGAGATGTTTTCTTTAAACACAATTTCTCACATACTACTCTTCCATCCATTCATTATACATATATTTCATTATACATAGATGTTATTCTATATTTTTGCATAATATATATTCTGCATTTTTATTATACATAGGGAATTGCATATAGCTATAATAAATTTCTAAAGCTCATAGAGGCATAGCTGAAGTAGCTACATAAGAAACAGAAGTCCTTTAAATTGGAGAAGAAGAATAAGATAGGAACAGGTTCCTCCTATATCTTTGAAATTTGATTGTCCCCACCTCCTTACCTCACCCTTATTATCAGCATGCCACTTTGCAAAATTTCAACATTAATATATATTCTTGTGATTAAAGCTTGAAATAACAGAGTAATTATTATGGCACATCTGAGGATGCTGGGAAGAGCCATTTTGTCATTTTGAATTGGGCAGAAACTCTGACTTACTTAATTTTCATAGTGGCTGCAGGAATTATAGCAAGATTGTGAATACAAAGAATTATGATCTTGCATGTCTTTTCTCCATGAATCTCTAAAAATAAAGATGAAGCGCTCTCACCTTCATCTCAGCAAATAAATTATGTGAAACCCCTCTTCAGCTTCAGTGGGGTTCTTCTAACAGTTTATCCTTTCATCTGTTCATTCATCTGTTGTGACTAAATATATGTGTATATATATACATTAGTTAGGGAATTAGAGATAGCTGTGGTGGAAGTGTTTAGAATACTGACAAATCAAGCCTCTTTAAAACTGAACTTTACAAAAGTCTTTTGTTAGCAAAACATTTGGTGTGAATGGTCAATTCTTACAAAATATTGATCTTCATCACTGTGTATACAGAACAGTTAAGCTCTAAAAGTTAGATTTTAAGTTAGCTGTGAGCATACAATACAGAGTTGATGCTGTATATTTAGCACTGGTGGCTGCAGTTCTTGGTAGTTCTTAGTCACTGAGGTCAAAATGATCAGGCCTAAGAGCAAGGGAAGTTGGAACTGAAGTGGGAGGTCTCCTTTGCTCCTGATACTGTTTACCGTTTTTTCAGTTTTGCCAGTCAATTTGGGAGAATGCCCTGCCTATTTGCAATGTTTTGTGCTTTGTTCTTTTTTTTTGGGCAGCTTTTGTTACTTGGATGTCTCGCACATGCAGGTACATTCATCTTTCTTTGCCCCTTTGGTAATCATATTGCTCACTTTGTCTGGCTGTGCCTTCACAGTGTCACAAAATACTTACTGATAGTACTCTCGTAACAACAATACTCCAGCATTGTTATTTGTTTGCTAAAGTACTTGTTTAGTACTTGTTTAGTAAAATTATATTCATGTTCAAGGCAAGCAAATACCAATTACATCCTGCTTAATTAATTTATAAGTGTCACGGGTCTCTGCCTAGGCTACACCTTACTCCGATCTCTGCTGTTGCTACATGTTTCAGCAATACTGACCTTTGTGTTTGAAATGTCCAGTACCCTTGTGAACTGACAGAAAGACAAAGAATAAATTGTATAATTTAAGAATGTATACTGTTTCTCAACTAGCCTTTGAGATTGAATGGTAGCTTGATTTCAAGACTATCTTGTTAGGCAAATCTTAATGTGGTCACCTTTCAGCTGTTAAGATAAAGCAGCAAGGAAATATATTATTCTTACTTCATAGACACTAAACATTACTGCCAGCTGACAGTGAGATGCCTTTATTTATGTGACATTTTGTCTTCATGTTTTGTTTTTCTCCTCTAAATAGAAGGAAACTTTAGTACTGAAGATTAGTTCTGCTGTTATTAATTGTTGCTTCCCTTTTATAGAACTATTTACTATCTCCCTTTCCTGTGAATAGAAAGACATTTAAAGGTACATTCCGTCATGACAATTCTTGGAGTTTCACAATATGCAAAATCTTACTGCCTTTGTAAAAACATTTTAAATGAGTATTGTCAGATCAGGTCTCACCCAGGAAAGAAACCATGGTGAGCTGAATTTGCTATCCATTAGCTTAAATGTTTAAATTAGCTTCTTATTATTAGGATTGCAAAATATTGAAAAGTGTTGAACAATTCAAGCATGGATCATATACCTCTGATGATGTCCCTCTAGCAAGAGTTATGCTCTGAGTTGAACTAAATGAACTGCAGAGATCTATCCCCAGGAACCTTTTTGTGATTCTATGATTCTCCACTTTTTTCATCACACTTCTTTCTTCTTTCAATGTAAACATCTAAATTTAAAATAAAGGGTGAAAAAGCGCATTTAAGAAAAAAAATCTCCTGGTACTCTGAAGACAAGCTCTCCTCCATAAGCTGGTGGGAAAAGGTGGGATGCAACTTGGAGATTAGCACCAACTGATTTTATTTGAACAACAACAACAACAAAACAAATTAATTAATTTCATTTGATTCATAACCTGCAGCCAACAAATTAGGATGCTTACTTGCCTGTATGTTCCCCAACCATCCTGCCAGATAGCAGCACTCTCTGCCATGCACTGAAATTGTCATCGTCGGAACTGCAGAACTTTCAGAATTAGAGACCACATAATTATAAAAGATACACTGTTTACATTAAACTCGACCTTTCCCGCTATTTCATTTACTTTGGGTTTATTGCTACCAGTGATTTCCTTCTCATTTATTGTGCAAGTACCCCTGTTTAGGCTGCACTTTGAGACAGGGGATTTGTTTATTTATTCAATTTCTGAAGTTAATTGCCAATTTTTTCTAATGTGATCTCACTACTCTTGAAAATAAGTTTTCACCTACTTACATAACATCTTCATATTGGCAGATACCAAAAATCCCACAAAACAACCAAAACCTCTTGGATCTACCACATGGTAAAATCATAAAATTACTGTGACTTTTTTTTCTCCTTCCTTCTGGTTTTTTCAGAAATAAAAAATGTTAGCTCTTTTCACTAGGTCCTCTTTCCTCCCAATGTCTACCTTTTAACTTTACAGATATGCCCTTTCATGTTCAGACTTGATCCAAAGTGCATTCAAATCTCCTGAAAGGTTTCCCCTTTTAATTTTTTTGCTACACAGCACGGATCAGAAGTCATTCCAGCAGTGTCAAGACAAGAGACCCACTGAACAATGGTTAAGTTGTACAATGTCTATCTTAGGCTGCCAGATAAGACTTTTCTAAATTGAACAGGATGTTGTCTTCAACAGTGACCTGTCATTGAAAAAGTGATCTTTATCGTGAAAAAGAAGATCTTTACGAACACAAAAGTCCTGAAAATTGCTCCATAAACTTTGTTAATGACAATTATAAAAGTCAGAGGTCCTTTCGATAAAATAAAATTACTCTAAGAAAGGAAAGGCTGAGAGAGGGAGATCACAACAGAGAAGGTTATTCTTAACTCTTCATTTCAACACTTATCTCTTGAGTAAAATATTTGTATGTCTGTATGGATTATGCAAGGAGGTGTCACCTTTCCTGGGATAATTCTGTATTTCTACACTATTGAGTCTGTGCAGCCCAAAGGGAATATAGCTCATTCAGAGTATTAAAATTCACATATATGCTCAGAAATCTCCCTGATAAAATTGCAGGACAGCAAGGAATGCCCACAAGAGGAGACAGTTATCTAGCCAAGAAATCTACACCACTTAAAATATAACAACAACAACAACAACAAAATTTAATGTAACAACCTCTTGAGGGTTTGCTTGTTTTAACAGTTGATTCAAATTCCATCCTCTAATGCCCAAATACTGTAAAAAATGACCACAGTTACAACCTGCTTTAAGCAAGTGCACAGAAAAATTTTCTGTTGCTGCACAAGTTATTTGTATAGTAACACAGTAGCACCGTGACCTGTCCATGGCCCTCAGAAGCTAGAATCAGTCCAAAAAGCATTTTCTGATCAGCCATTTATGATTTTATTATAGCTTGTTCCCCCAAAAGTGTTTCTTCTTCAAATTGAATAGTTCTAGTTGACTTAGTCTCGCATTTCATGGAAGCCATTTCACCTTTCTCACCATCTTTATAGCCATTAGCTCTTATTGAAAGACTGTCATCACAATTGCTTAAGTATTTAAAATGTTTTGTGTCAGATTCTATTCAAGCTTTAGGAATGATGAAGCCCTTGGTAAATCCATTATGTCAGATACCAAGAGATTTACACTTGTTTATACAGTTCAGTGAGTGAACAGAAGAGAAAGTAGCTGGGACAAGCTAAAAGCTTGTGTCTAGGGACAAATTTCAGAAAAGATGGATGAGGAAACCCAGGACAATCAGAGAGAAACAATAGGACAAGGAAGCAGCTGAACTCCAAGCAAAGCATTGAGGGAAGGAGCAGAGACAGAATGCACCAAGGCGAAGGGCTCTGGAGCGGAGGATCGCGACGGGGGACCTTTCCTAAAGTGGCAAAACCGCGGCRAAAACCGCGAAGGCAAAAACCCGCGAAGGCAAAAGCCCAGGGAGAGAGAGGGAGCCCCAGCCCCGCGCCTCCCCGAGCCGGAGGAGTGAGCTCCTGGCGCGCGGCAGCTCTGACTCAGCGTGGGCGGGGACRGGAGGGACGGCGGCCCAACCCCCTCACTTACAAGAGCAGCCCCCAGGGAGCGCGAGCGACCCGGAGCGCGGCGAACAGGGCGTGGCGCCTCAGAAG
>JAYKAV010000279.1:124794-144184 GCA_035582835.1 Phoebastria nigripes | reverse complement strand
CATGCTCTGCCAGGTGCACAAGAAGCTGGGAGGGAGCATAGCCGGGACAGCTAGCCCAACTGGCCAACGGGGTATTCCATACCATGTGACGTCATGCTCAGTATATAAATAGGAGGTGTGGTCCAGGAAGTAGCGATCGCTGTTTGGGTATCGCTCAGCGGGTGGTGAGCAATTGCATTGTGCATCACTCATTTTGTATATTCTATCATTATTATTATTATTATTATCCCTTCCTTTTCTGTTTTATTAAACTGTCTTTACCTCAATCCACRAATTTTACTTTTTTTTTTGATTCTCTCCCCCATCCCACTGAGGGGAGGGGGGAGTGAGCGAGCAGCTGTGTGGTGTTTGACTGCCTGCTGGGTTAAACCACAACACCTAGTCTGTTCTCCATTGTTTTACATGTTGTAAAAACAAGTAGGAAAAAGATCTCTTCCTGCTCCAAGCATGCATTCAAACGTGTAAAAAAGGAAAACAGAAAAAGTACACAGAGAGGAGTAAATATAATCACTGAGAGGATGGTTAGCTTGAAAATCCCAGGAGCTTATTTTAAAACTTCAACTAGGCAACCTATTGAATGGTTAATGTATATATTTTATATTGTATGGTTTCATAAATAAATATGTATATATATTTTTCAAGCTTTTATAAAGAAAAATTTTAAAGCATGCTGATGGAAATTTCCTACATTGAAATCCATATCTCCAGTCTTCTAACACTTTCTCAGTAACATTTTGAGTAGCACCCAAGAATGATTACACAGAGACTAAAAGAAAAATAAAATAAAAGTAATCTGGCAGTCTGCTTAATTTCAAACCCTGGAGAAGAAAAATTTGCTTTGCCTAGAAAACATACAGCATAGTTGCAACTGAATTTTATTCTGTTGGAAAGATTCTTATTGGTCTGTTTGGATTTTTCAAAGTGATAAATATGTTTACTTGTCCTAGCATCCATTCTGAGATCATGAAATTCCTACACTCAACAAGGAATGAAAATGAGATGAGTGCCAATATATGTTTGTGCTTTTACAGGTTTATTAGTATGAAAACATTATTGATACGATGCTGAAGAACTTACAAGTTTAGAGATATGATTTTTCTCCAAAAGGAATAAAATAAAGAGGAAATGAGTGGATGGCATAACTGAGACAAAGTTTTTTCACCAAGCCTTAGGTATGTTGGTAAATAAATTAAAAACCTAGGTGATTTTGAAAAAATATTATCTCTGTTTAGTCTTTATTTTTAGCTTATTTTTTCTGTGTGTCGGGTACACAAGAGAAACAATTTTCAAAGGGTTGTATACTGTGTTTTGTTTTTTGACACTTTTCTTTAAAGATCATGGTCTAATACATTCAATTTGCAATAAATTATATGAGTACCCACCTCACCTAAACATTCTTATTTTGGACCTAAATGACCACTGTGGAAGATGGCCAAAAAGAATTTAACTGACAATTAAGAAATCTCCACTCACTCTTCCACTGGGAGCTGGAATTAATTGCTTGAGGGGGAACCAGGCTTCATCTCTCTCCCCTTACCTCTTTGGGTTGTTCTATGTCTTTAGTACTTAAATCTAGAAAATTGGCCCAAAGCTATAGAAACTATAGTCCAGAAGAAACAATAGACGATAAAGAATGTAACTAGCCCTACTTTTCTTAAACTTTTCCGACCATCCAAATGAACATAAGAAATGCTGCCAGTTTCAGAAGTAGGGACAAAATCCTCTATTAGTCATGTCATAAAATGACTTTATTCCTTCTTCTTGCAGAAGAGAAAGTTCACAGAAGGAAATCATACTCTGTGCAGTGCATATCTCTTTTGTGAGACAATATTGCGGAGTCTGGGGAGCCCTTAAAGCCATACATTTTATAATGTCTATCAATTAAATAATACATATACTATGCATCATCTTATATCTGTCAGCTATGTGCATGTGATACATACCTACTCAAAATATTCATCTCCCTTGCTTGTGACAGCCATGCTTCATCAAGTTTTTATGCTTTTTCTAATTCCCCTTTTAACACATCTTATTTTATGGCCGTTTAGACAGAGGTACTCAGAAGCCTAAATATGTCTAGAGTTACTAGTAGAAAAGAATCATAACAACATAATATATTACTGTACTTCAAGATGAATGTGCTATAGATACAGAACTGTTATCTCACCTCTTAACAATTCCATTCTCACCTGTTCACAGAATACAGGCAAACCTGTGTCAGTAAAGACTGCCTTGTATCAACCTCTGGGTATTTGCAACACCCTAGAGCTTAAAAGATCCCATTTTCTTTTGGGAAGTAAGATTATCTTTTTGATCTGTAGTTTTCTTGCACTTTTTTCTTTCTCTAGTCCATACTGGAAGTTTCCCTGCAATGCAGTTGTCGAAAGGAAATCCTGTTTTTCTGGAAAAATTCAGCTAAATCTTTCCTCATGCAGTCCTAGCTTTAGGAGTACCCAGGGAATAAATCTGATACATTACAATAGATATTTCAATGTTAACTAATTATTAACATTCCAGTAGTTTCCAAAATTGCATATAAAAAACTCGGGTGAAATAAGAAATAAAAATTAAGCGAACTTTCTGAATAATCTTTGCTAGTGAACTTACGTCTTATGCCCATGTGCATGGGCATTTTATATTTATGCTACATATAGATACACAGGGTAGCAAAACAGATTTTCTTAAGCAAGCTTCCTTTCTATGTAGCTGTAAAAATAGTGGTGAATCCTTAAGCAATCTCTGAGGATGCTGTTTTATTTTCTGCCTCCTTCTCCCCAGCCCACCTCTTCCCCCCAGCTATTAACAACTGAGTGATTAGGAAAAAAAAGCAAAAAAAACCCCAAAACCTTTAAATTTTAATATTATTTATTAAAACTTTCTTAGTAAAAAAAAAAAAAAGTCATTACTTCTGAATTTTTAGTTTTGCAATTACTATTTTTTTACATTTTTTAATGAAATCAAATATTCAGGGCCAAAAGGTAGCAACATATAGCTTTGTTATTTTTTTTACAGATTTTCTTTCCTTCAGGTATAGGAACTTTGTGGTGACTCAAACACTGAAGTACTCCATTTACTTTAGGATACCAAATAAATAAACCTGGACACATGTTATTGATTCAATCTACTCTATTTCATGTACAATTTCTTCAGATAGACCTTAAAAAAAAATAACTTAGGAGCAAAAGTAACACTACTGTCAAGTTTCCTTAAATAGCTGTGGAGATCCTATTTCCAAAAGATCCAAACACTTCAACATCTTTTTGAGTATGGCTCGAAATTTAACTCTGTACTAACCTCATTGATTGCATGTGTATGTTATCTATCTCAGTGTTTTGTTAAGTGGTTCCACCAAATGGACTAGGTAAGATTTAACATCACCCCTCCTCCTAGAGGAAACAATAAGTAATTCTCTTAGAAGCTGTAGTAACATAGTTCATAAAAGGCTATGGAGCTCTGTGCTGAATACCGTCAATGCTCTTTTGACGTGACGATGTATTAAATGCCCCACAGTTTGAGCCACAGAGTGATACCCTTTGTCTCACAAGGAACATYGCTAAACTAACTAACTTCTGCTATTATATGAAGCCAAGAAGCCCATATATGTTGCTCTTTTAAGATTTGTTTAGTGTGAAAAAATATGTAAGTGAATATACATGAGTTGTACTGATAGCTCCATACAAGGCTGAGAAATTTATTCTCCACTTATAACTTTTTAAAGGCTTTAATATTATTCTAAGTCTTGTTTCTTTTCAGAAAAAAATAATTTATTATTTTCTCAGAAAGATTGTCAACYAAAGGATACTGCGTCACACTGTGAGGAACTTCCCTTCAGCAGCAAGTGTGTATCTCAGCTATCATCCAGCTGGTTTACTGAACTCCTCTGTAAGGACAAGCAGGTTGGAGAGTGGGAGGTCCTTTTAATACTATACTGAGTGTCACAGGACGTCTTTCCAAAAATAAAATAGAGTATCTGCCTACTACCACCAGCACAGATCAAAATGAAGGTCATATGGGGACTTGCAGAAGAAAATCACTTGATCTTTGTGTTTTCAAGTGAGAAATTCAAGAACAAGAGAACAACAACACTGCTGTCAATAAGTCATGGTTTTGCATGACTTTTTTCCCCCATTTGACTACAGCCTCTTTAAATACACGTAAATGACTTGATATGTGTAAGAAAGCTTGTTCAATAGAGTGTGAATATCTGGCAGAGGACTCTGGAGATACCTCGGTTTAATGTTCCACTGTCTTGAATTTACATTTAATTATTTTGAAAAAGTAGCAGGTCTAAAATACCCTGAATGTCATTAAATGGAGCTTTACTTAAAGATTTTGAGGTATCTCTCAGTCAAACTGCTCCATACCTTTCTACAAAATGCTACAACTGTAGCAGCACTGTAAGTTACTAATTTCCATTCAGTCAAACCAGAAGTAGGTTGTATCATTCTTCCCATGACCCCTTCCTGAACATAAAGGTTTTCCTCTTGAGGAAAAAGATATAATTCTCTGTTTATGAAATCTCAGCTCTGAGCCTTTCCTGATCAAAAGAGGCAAAACGAGCCAAGCTGTTAGATGTGTTGCATCTGTGATGTAAATTATGCGCTAAGCACTGAGCAGATATCATCAAATTTAATTAGGGCCTTCCTCAGTAGATAGGCTGTCAAATTCAAAAGGTGGAAGTACAGTGTTTGAGCAAGTAAGCTACCCTGCTTCTGAAAAATCAAAATGAAATTATCTTTTGTAGCCCATTAGTAGTGATACTATAAGGTGAAGGGGGAGAAAGAGGATGTAGCAAAACTCCTGATTGGAGAACATTAATCCTCACTTTCTTTTTGCATGTTTAAAGAATGCATTTTCTTTATAGGAGGATTAAGTAGATGACACCAAACAGAGAATAACATGTAATTTCATTTAACAGTACGAATCCAGATTTTTCATAGTGCAACACATTGTATTTATCTCTATGGTCTAATTAAAAAGTTAAACATTAGCATTTTGTTGCTACCTCAATCACAAAATTATGCAGCTTGAAAAACGATAGTTAAGGGGAATCCTAGTGGTTGGTATTTCCAAGTATGAAATGAAGCATATGCTCCCAGGGTTTCAGTCTTCTTGTGCCATCCTTGTCTGCAGTATGAGCAAATACAGAAAGATATCTATATCTTGTGTAATACTTGAAGACCCTTGTATGCAGCAAACAGCTGGCAAAATACAGATTTGTCAAGAACTATCTTGACTCTTGACAACTTAGAAAGTTCAGTTCAGYGTGGAGCAGCTTTTATTGTTGCCAACTCCTGCAGGTGGAATAGCAGGCACAGTAGCTTCAAGTTTCTTCTCTGTTACCGTTCTCCTCTAACAAAAACAACCTTTTTACCTTTTTTTTTTCTTTTTTTTTTCCTTGATTTCTTAACTGATTTTTAAAAAAGTGGTAGAAATGTACTTAGGAACACATGTGTGAACATGAACACTGTGCTGAGAAAAATCTTACTTTTACAGAGTATATTTCTGTTGTTTGATGACCTTTCCTGGAAATATAGATCATGTAAATACCATAAAATCTTAATTCATTTTACATTTCAAGAACAGCATAGTAGAGGAGAACTAAAGTAAACCATCCTTGAAAGTTAAGGGTGCAGAACGCCTCAGAATTGCCATACTGCGTTGCCCAGCTAACCCAATATACTGCCTCTGATAACGGCCCAACCAGATTAATCAGACACAGATGCAGCAAATTCTGAAACACACAAGGAATAACCTGTCCAAGGGAAAACAATATTTCTAACTGCTGTCAGCTTGTGCTTAATTTATATCTTAGAGCTTATGGGTATATATTAATTTTAAATTATTTTATCCTCTACTGCATAACTATGAATTTTCTTAC
The DNA here is from genome assembly GCA_035582835.1 of Phoebastria nigripes. Classification (NCBI taxonomy): domain Eukaryota; kingdom Metazoa; phylum Chordata; class Aves; order Procellariiformes; family Diomedeidae; genus Phoebastria; species Phoebastria nigripes. The sequence goes on along the minus strand of JAYKAV010000279.1, from coordinate 138,303 downwards.
ATTCCATATAGGATTCCTATAAGTATCAGTACTCCTCTTGATGTCAGTATTATCTTGTGGCAATGAATTACACTAGTCAATTCTATGTCAAGTGAAATCATATTATCTTTTATCAGTTTTAAATGTATTGCCCTTGACTTTCATTGATTGTTCTGGTTCCCAATTTACTTTGTCTGTAATATTTTTATACCATATGACATACACATAACAGCATTTTGGTGGTGTTTCATCTTAAAACATAAGAGCCCCACTCTTGTTTCTTTTCCTACACTCAACTAGAGCTGATGGTGACTGCTTTTGGTATCAGTGTTGTGATCCTACTATTAAAAGGCAGAGAAGAATAAGGCCTTGAATAGTCCAAAATAGCTACAAGTCTGCCAAATATTGGCAAGGCATATAATAATATTTATTGCATTTTTCATTATCAGGTGAGGTGGCAGATAAGTTGTAGAAATAAAAATAAAAGTTTTTCTTCATTCTTTTTCTGCTCCATTTTACATGTAGATTTGTCTTGTTTTCTCTTAAAATTCTAACTGCACAAGAAGTTTCATCTTGAATCAAATAACTTTTTTTCTGAGACATACTGACATTCAGAGGTCCTGTACCTTGAGGTAATGTGTCCAAGCAAGGTCTACCTTTCGATGAAGGCAGAACACAGTTACTAAAGGAGTTAAGAGTATAATAGATTTTCTGCAGAAGATGGTAGCGTAGATCCAATTCATTCTCTATCTATCCTTCTTCCCTGTTGTTTAAATAGCATGGCAACAATGGGATTAGGGTTGAGATTTATGGAGTAGAAGTTACATTTAGGGGATGAATCCAAGTTTCTTTATTATTGCTATCTTATTTTAGGATGTTACATGTAATGCTTGTGACAGAGATAAAACTTGAATGCCAGAACCTGGGTTTTTTAAACAGACAAGTACAATTCTAAATAAACACAGAATAAAAGGGTTTTTTCTATCAGTGTAATAGAACTTGTGTTGGTGATTTCTAGGGCATATCTCTGATTATGTTCAATGAGAATCAGTTAACATAGTTAGATTTGTATATTCAAGCTAGGTGGAATCTATTTACTACTGATTATTGCTGTTGCTAGTTAATTATTGCAATTGTTAACTATTTATTGCTGCAAAGTAAGAAAATTGTGGACTCTGTCAAAAAGGTAATGCCTTATTTAGGATAACATGATATATTTTGATTAGAATATACTGTTAAACATGTGGTTTGAAAGAAGACAAATGATTTTTTGTTCATATTGTTTCTTAATCTGAAGAAATAAAAAGTATTAAAATCGTGAGAACAGGCTATATCAATAACTGAATTCACAACTGATACACAAAGTCATAGTTACTCACCCAAACATACAGATGAACTTCAGAAGACTTATTACAGACTATAATTTAAGCATTCTGTAAGCAGTTAATAAAAAAATCAGAGATAATTTTTTCTATTGCTGAATGTATATATATAAAAAAAAATTCTATTTTACTGCATGTCTTACTTTCTTTTTGTTCCTTTCAGCTTAGTTTCTCATAGTATAAAACTAGTATCTTCAATGGCTCAGTCCATTGGAAGACACAGACTGTCAGGAGTACATAGCAGATGTCACCAAATAATAAAGATAGCAACAAAGGCACATAGTTCTGAACATAAAAGAAGGCTATATGTATTCATATGTGAATAATTATTCATAAAACATAATATATTTTATAAAGAATAATAGATTTTAATTTGAACATAGCCTATTCTCATAAAAATGGAAAGATTATTGTGAAGACTGCTATACTTCAGTCTACAGACTGAAATCTTCAATACCCATTGTTGTCCTTTCTTTTGTGAGTAAAACATGTTGCATTCAGAGACAGAAAGCAATGGGACAATGATTTTTGCTTTACAATACGTATGCTACTCAACACTTGAGCATCGTCTCCCTTTCCCTCTCCTACTTCTTTTGTTCTTTTGAACCCCAAATGATTCTTTCACACACCAACATAGATTTCCTCAATCTCCAATCTGACTGTTAGAAACATTGATAATTTTCTGACAAAACATGCTTTCCCATTAAAAAAAAAAAAAAAATTCTTATGTATATGACTGCCTTGACAGTACTAGCCTCTTAAGTATAATAATTTATGGTCAAAAAGAAACAATTGAGCAATTAGAGAACTCACCTAGGGTTGAAAGACAGCTTCAGAGTCTTTGTTGTTTCTGCTTCTGGTCAAGCATTTGAGTATCAGTTTTCCATGATTCCAGACAGTAGCCTGGCTTCCCAGCAGCTGTTATTCCATGAGTATCTTTGCTATCATTACCTCCCTCTAGAAGTGTTCTATTTTATACAAAAGGATTAAAGCTTGACTGAACTAATGTCACAGACCTGGAGTGTCTGCTATAGAGAATTCATTATAGAGAATACTAAATTCAGGAAAATGAAAATTCTGACCCTGTCCCTCTTGGTCCTTCTAAAAATATGCAAATTGTTGTGGGTACACAGTAATTATTCAGACATGCAAGCAACGTATATGCAGAAGGTAAGACTTCAAACAAATTGCTATAGGGTAGGAAAGACTCGTAACAGACAGCTTATTTCTAGTCATACACATACTTTTATCCCATAATAAAAAAGAGTTTGCTCGTTCTTTCAGTGAAAGCAAACAATAAAGCTCTCATTTTTTCTATTTACAGAGGCACATGGTAACTACTATGGAGTAGCCGAAACATTGTAAATTGGCACCCTTATTTAATGTGAGTTAATCATTTACATATCTGTGCCCTGAAACTAAGACTGGGCAGGTGGCTGCAGAAATATCAACACAGTATTTTATTTTATAAATGTTGTCTAAATCAGGATATTCCAAAACTGGATACTATCATTACTGCAAGATTAGATGCTACTAAGACTAAAACACCCTGACCCTTAAGAGAAAGTATGAGAAATCTAAAGAAATTGCAAAATTGATGTGCTGCAAGATATGGTATTAACTAAAGTAACAGTAAAACTGGCAGCTGTTAATCTGGTGCTGTTAGTAATATACAGTTTCTCTACCGGCTACCAAAACCATGGGGAGTACTGGAGAATCCTGAGAAGGTTCAGTCTGCATTCTGAACTGTAAAGAAAACTAGAAACTACTTATTTATTTAGAGACCACATGCTGTCTGAAAAGAACTGCACTGCCTGAGCTGGTTTTGAGTTAAAAGAACACATGTGGTTACAGATATTGCTATAATCTAGATCAGGCTGACTTTCAGAGACATGGGGCAGCAAGGCAATGCTCCTGCGATGAACTCAGGAGTATATCATGAGCTTCTGAATTTACCTCAGAACGTGCTGATGGTTACTGTCACCTCAACACCTTCCAAGAGCTTTGCATCTAGGAAGACTGTCTTTGGAATCCTCTCATCTATCCAGGGTAATAAGACAAACAGATTGGATTTATCTCACTCAGTTTTAAACATATTTTATGTAGATTTCTATTTATAACTCAGTGATCCCTCCTTGTCAACTGAAATAAATGGGTACTGCTTCATGAAAGCTGTCTGACCATTTTGGAGTGTCATCCTGCAATGAGAGCAATCATGCTATGGAACTACATATCTGAGCTGATGGGCACTGGTATTCATGATGGGTAATGAAATTCAGTGTCTGAAAGCATCCTAATTATCTCCTTTTTAAAATACTGAAAGGGCAGAAGGCTAGATCTGTGGTAAAGTTGTACACTTTTTATTTATTTATTATAAGACTAGAAACAGTGCTCTTATAGCAACTAAAGGCAACTTCCCATCAATTTTTTTTGGTCCTCTGATTTGCTGAATGGCAATTCTGATATATACTGTCAAGGATTATTCATCACAAAACAAATTTTCAGATTACACTTGGGATGGAACATTCACATTTGATACTAGAAGTAAGATTTCCACATACCTTTAAGAGAAAAAATAATGAAACCCTGACTTATCAATACAATAGTAAATATGACATAAAACTAGTAAAAACAGGTCAGTAACCACTTACCAGAATTTTATACCTGGGCTACCAATTTACTTCAGATATACTCCAGCATAGAACTTGAAAACATTTCAGTTAAAGGAAAAGGAAAAAAAATTAAAGAAAAAAGTGTAAATTTTAAAAAATCTGTGAAACTTTTAAAATATTTTCTTCAGAGGTGAAAAAACAAACAATTTTAGAAGAGGACTCTCTGAGGAAAGCCCAGGGTGCTGATATTTGCAAAGTATGTGGAGAAATACTGCTGTGATCCAAGATATTTGACAGAGTTTCAAAAAGGAAAATAAATAAATAAATAAATAAATAAATAAATATTAGCAAGTTAAAGAAAGAGGGATCTAGAAAGGATGCTGAGGTAGCCAAAAGGAAATAATAGCTCTTGGAATTAGTGAGGGGAGAGACTTTCATCTACAGCACCACAAACTATGCCCCTTCTAGCATCTTGGTGCCTGTCCTCATAATTTGACACTTCTCTCCAGCAACCCAAATCTTCTACTGAAGCTAACCTGATTCTTTTGAGAAAATTTGAACTCTGAGAATAAGGAAAAAAAAAGTTGTCTTATTCACTGGTTGTGGAAATTCAAGTTTACTTACGTTCTGAGATGAACTGAATTGGCCTTATGTTTTATGTCTTCATTTCAATAGTCAAAACAACCTGCAAATCAGGTGGCATAAATACAGTCTTCACCATGAGTTCAGAGTCCTGCCTTCTTTAAAACTGCAGGAATTGTGTTTCCACAGCTCTAACATAATGTTATCTCTTAGTCTATAAACTTCCAGTATAAATCTTGTTGCAGAAGTCAGGAGACCACAGTGTTCTTTTCAGTGTTAATATAATGTTAAAAAAAAAAAAAGTCCTTATTGACTATTTAAATGTTCTTTCAATAGCATTCCTTCAGCATAGTTGATACACTTATCAAAACAGAAACATGTTGTTTAGCAGTAAATTTTTTTTGGTCACAAATTATAAAAATGTGTGTTTCAACTTTCAAATAATTGCCAAACAATGTTACAAGAGGCAAGATGGAAGAAGGATTAGGTTTATATTCCTTTGATTTTATTCTTTTTTAAGTAACTAGGTTAAAACCTGTTGTTAAAAGAGGAATGTTTGCAATTTCACAAGATCCAGGGGACTGGGGAATCTTTTATAAAATAATGTTTTCTTCTTTTGTTGGAGGAAAAAATATAATTGAGAATGTTCATTACACATAACTTAAGTAGTAATGACAAAACTGGACTTTACAAAAGGAATACAAATGCCATTCCAAAAGACATTAAAATTATCACTGTTTAAGTGATTATATTTTCTGCGCTCTGATTGTGCATTTCCATTGTTTGTCTTTATAATGTCAAAATTACAAATTTTCTAATTAGTGCATTATCAATACTGTATTAAATAGAATTTTCATAGCTTTACAAAAGTAGGCATTACTTTACAAAGTCTTAAAAATTTGTATCTGACAGTAATGGGGAAGATTTTTAGAATTCTGGAATGTTGATATTTAATAGGCAAGGAAAAAAAAGGACCAAAAAAAAGCCAGTATGAGAGGAAATACGGATTAAGAAGGAACGTATTTTCATGTTACTGCAGGATCAGGAAAACATATCTGCTTGTGATGATTTTCCTCAATCACTCTTTATATGGATGTGTCCATTGTGCAAGGACTCTGCCTGCTCTGCTGTCCAGTTTCTACATGATTCCATCCTTTTCTAGTCCATACTAGAAGGACTGTCTATTACTTTCTATTCTTCTTTCTAGCCTTTTTTTTTTTTTTTTTTTGCATATATCAGCATTTGATATCTAGTTATCACCCCATTGTCGTTGTAAAAATCACCCCATTCTTATTGAAAAATATGAATTCCTGAGTAAATTCTGAGAACTTCTGCTCCACTGGCTTGTGAAGGTCCTTGTACTCCTTGTGTAAAGCTGCTCACTTCATCAGGTCACAATCCATTACTTTTTGTTGTGTCTTGACAACTTTTACCCAGTTGTCTTTAGAGCATTTTAAGAAAATAACTGAAGTGGGGCTTCTGACTGTAACCTGCTTGCATGCAGGGATGAGGTGTGAGTGTCTACTACCCATTTATGTGTTCTGTGGTCTTCTTTGGAAGGAAATTCTGTTACAGGTGGGGAAGGAGCCACCATGAGTCCCAGATGGTTCCCTGCTGTGGCCAAGAACAGGACTGAAAGGGATACCCTGGGGGGTCACTTGCCCCGTGATGTAGAACACAGCTTTCAAAGCCTATTTATTCTTTGTCCCAGGACAAAACAGGTTTCACCACAAAAGGAAAAACCTGTATGAATGTTGTTACATGTGCATGTCAATGTATGTGTGTGTGATGTTTTATACATATTTTATTCTTTGCATATTTTTAAATGTCTGCAGCTCTTGTGAATTTGTTGTTGAAACAGTAGGTCTAGTCAAAGAGCTAGGTCCTTCAGCTTGTAAATTTGTGATTTTTCCCACTTCTTGGACCATGACCTGAGAAAAAGCTGTCACGCACAAAGATGATTTTTTCCTTACTATGGATAGTTTCACCCTGCTTGAGGAATAATAGTACTGACCATTGGTTTCACCTCAGTATTCTAGACAAACCTTCAAAAACTTTTCTGCCAGATTTTTAAATATGTTGAAATTAATGGCACAGGGCTTGAACTGATCTATGGGAAGACAATGCTGAGAATGCAGGACAGTCAATTAACTTATGTTAGCCTGTGTTTTGAGAGAACAAGATATACATTCTGTAATAAATGTAATAAAATTTGTACTTTTAGTTATTTTATATTCAGAAAGAAGAATAGGTTCTATAGCAGAGATAAGTCTGAAATAATATTTACAAGGTGTTGCAGGGAGAGTATTTTGAAAGACTGAAGATCGAGCTAGGGATACAGAGTTTTGATATATAGAGCAGACTGAGATAGGCATTTTCTGCACGAGACGAAGAGTTGGACTGTCAGGCTCTAGACTTCAAATTGTGCAAGACCTAGGTAAGCAGGTAAAATAGGAGTAAGTGGTCTCCACTAATTTTAGGGATCATTACCTTAGTGGAAGTCTGAAACATCACATGAAATTAAGTTACTTGGACAATAGAAAGACATTACACCAACTGATTTTATACAGGAACATTAAAACATATGACACTAATATGATCAAACTTATGCAGGTTTGCATTTATTCCCTAGGCCTCTTTCATCAGTAAAGCATGCTAAGGAAAACAAAACAAAAAAACTAAAGCCAAACCAAAACCTCCCAGGAAGGTTTGGATTATACTTGCATCCTTCAGTGCAAAATTGCTTTTCTTTTTAATATTTTACATGTTTCCTTTTTAAAGAGTCAGTTTGAAGAATTAGAATTACTGCCTCATAGTTATGTTGTATGTTACTCTCTTCTCTTTAAAACTCTAACAAGACAGTATTTGTGATTTGAGATTTGTTAAGTAGTTGCCTGCAGAAAACCAATAGTTCCAGGACATGTGAACTAGTACTGTTTCCAGGAGAGCTGAACTGCACCTATCACGCAATTTCTCTGAAATGTACCGTATTACTAGCTTTTATCTCATCAGATTGTATTTTAAATGCCTTACAAAGTTTTCCACTAGGTATACCAGCAATTCCAGAGGTAATCTTTCCAAATCAACAGTTATGCAAGATTTTCTGTATTATCTGTATGGATGAAGATGAGCTTATCAGCATCCAAACCTTTTATCTGTCTCCACAAGGTAAGCATTGTCAAGGGAAATGGAGAGTGATGTGCCACTCATACATTATTAAATAGCTGACAGGCACCATTAAACTACTCCAGATGAGATCAGGCTTGCCATTCGGTATAAACAGTAGAGGGACACTAAAACACCAACAGGCATCCAACTGATACCATGTTCTTTGTTGTGGGATGATTTTCCCAAAAGTAAAACAGAAAACAGTGGGTATTGATTTTCAGAATTATTTTTCCTTACTTTAGTTTAGAAGCTCTGGTCCAGTCTTATTATATAACATACTGACAGTTTAAGAACAAATGTCTTTGTTCCAGTTCTGGGTTTCAAGGTATTTAATTGTAGCCAGATTATTTTGTTGGCATACAAGAAGGGTGGAAGTGCAACCTATCCATACTTCAGTTTTATTTTAGAGTATTTTAATGTGCAGTATTTGAAACAGTGTTGGTAAACAGCATAATGCTCAAAGATCTTAGAGCAATGAAGAGAAAGCATCACAAAAAGTTTATGCAGAGCTGCTTTGATGTTGCTCCACTAAGCTTGGTAACATGTTTCACTGTGGAAAGTGGAATTAATGACACCTGATTCCACATGGATTTATGTCTTCTGTTTTGATTTCACTCCAGGAAGAATTAGCCCACACAGAAGTTTGCTATACATGGAGTGTTCTTATGTATTTAAATGTACTACAAATACTTATTATATGATACATATAGATTTATTCATTATATATATTTGTCTTCACTTATATGGATTCTCTGAGATATAATAACACACTTAGCTGCATTCCCTCAAGGAGCAACTAATAAGGTGTCTTTCCTCTAGCTGGTTCCTGGAAGCTTTTGGTGGGATTCGTCACACCAGATGTAGACATGTACACCTTAAACATGTAAATTCCCTTTAAAATCAGTTGACACTTCTAGAATGTAATTCAACATTAAGATGTCTAAAAGATGTCAAAGACACTTTTGATCATCACTTTAACTGTCAAATTTGATTGAAGTTGGGCAAGATGTTCAACAGTTATATGGCCCTGCCATAAAAAGAGATAGAAATGCACACATACTATCACAGAGGACACCAGTTTCATCTGCTTAGGAACCAGGACAAAAAATGATTTAAAAATCCTGCTCATTGAATATTATTTTAAAATTTTGTGATATTCTGATATTATATTTTATAGATAGTCTTTGAATATCTGTGAATTCCTTTGCAAGGTTGAAAAACCTCTGGGTTTTGTTTAGATTAGAGCTGTATCTTACAAAATAATCAGGCCTGCACACAAAACTTTACCCTGTAGCTCACAGGATGGAAATGAAGTCTTTGGTCGAATACAGACAAACTATGCTCAGCAAAAGAGAGTTTATTCTCTTTACTTTTCTCACATCTTATTATGCATCCTGCAAAACTTTACCTTAGAGTAATTTCAATGCCAATTTACCCATTTATTTGGAGGTTCCCTAAGTGAACTCTCAAGGATTCACTGCATTGCCATTGAATTATCAATTAACTAGGGAGAGGTAAAGTGTATCTATTATTTGTGTTAATGTGTTATCAATTCTGTTGTATTTTGTTCTGTTGTATCAGAGTAGATTTGTTACTAACCTCAGGAAAATATATACACTGTATCTTAAATACCTTGCTTAGTGCTTTAAGCCTCTTGGTTAGTGTCTCAACCTACCATTTGCCTCTCCTAAGTGTTTTCCTATTGTTCTAACAATCCATTAAAACTTAGTGCTAATTCCAGAGCTCTATTTCCCTCTCACATTAGAACCCCTTTACCTGCACAGGTGTACTGCTGGTTTTGGTGAGCATTATCCTTAGATGAGTTCCTATGAGACTGATCTACTAGAAATAAAGTATTTGTTTACAGTAATACAACATGTTACTGAATTTCTCAATGCCATGTAGTCTTAGTGCAGAAAAGCTAAGCAGTATTAGGGAACAATCCTGGGCAGCTGAGCTGTGTCAGTTTTGTTGCTAAATTAATAGTGTCGGGAATGCTTTTGTCTAGTGCTTGTCACTAACCCACGAATTTGTGAGTTTAGCTTGGCTGTTAGCATGGTACTATTCTGAATAAGTAGTCTGGATGCATCTGTTCTGTTTCAGATGAGAACAGAGTTTAATAGCATGATTTTTGCTGTGCTGGTTGGCTTCAGTGCTAGTTAGCTTCAGTGTTAGTTGGCTTCAGTGTAAGGGAATGGCTGAGCACATTTAATTTAGTAGCATAGGCATTCGCTGTGCATCTATGCAAGGAGTGAGTTAAAGCTGTCTATTCACCTTGACCCTTCTTCCTGAGTCCATGCTACTGGATGCGTATTTTTCATCAAATATTTTAGAAAGCAGCCTGAGCTCAGACTGTGTATAAATTATGGAAAGATATGCTGTCACACCTAGAAAAGACTTTTCAGAACAGGACACTTATCTGCTTGACAATGTCCAGGCAACTGGTTTTGAACTAATATGTTGCTGAAGAAAGGTAAGTATTATAAGTGTTATTGCATTTAATTTCCATTGATGGCTAGGTAACTCAAAATTTACAGTACTAAGATAGTCATCTATGTCTTTCATCCAAGAGTGGAATGCAAAATACATTGGTATGTGGGTAGGCTCCCCACAAAATGCTTGAAGAATGCAATCCTATAATGACAACTCCAGAGCCATTATGCTGAGGAAGAACTGCCCTGGCTAATCAAATAAAATGTAATGAAATGTCGGCAAATTTAAAATACATGTCTCTGCAGGACTTTCATGCCTAACTCTTGACTCAGATTTCAGTCCTGATCTTCTGATCTTGAGTTCTCTGGTAGCTCTGTCTTCACAACACATAGCTGCTGAAAAGGTAGGAGGGGCTGGTCCTCTTTTCTCCATATGTATTTTTATCCAGTAGATCAGTAATTTTCATACTTTCTCTGGATGTGGATATTCTAATGTTATTTGTCTGTCACAGCAAACAGTGTGCTTGAAGCAAGAGTGAACCTTCTTTTCTATGAAACTCAACTGTGCCAGTATGTGCTCTTCACATTATTTATTATCCTCATGTAGAAATACCTTTCTATTGAATCAGAAAGTTTGCTCTGAAGGCTATTTATTATATTTCCTTCAGCTCTCAACTGTGCTTTCAAATTTCTACCAAATAATCTTCTATTGAACTTTCCTATTATATCATGTTTTCAGTGCTCAAAAATTACCATCTATATGCAGGCTTATTTTACTCAAAGTGTAGTCTCACCTAGAAAGACCTAAGTTTTTTGTCATCCCAGCCAAAGCTATGAGCACAAAACATAATGAGATCTCTCCTCACTTTTTGTGGAAAAAATATATTTTTCCTAMTAGAAATCCCTTGTTCTTGTAACATCTAAGGCTTTAATCTTCATGACAAAACTAGTGTAGATTTTTAATTTGGTAGACTGGAAGAAAAAAAATCTTCAAAGGCAACAGATTGGTATTTTTTGTTTGCTTTTTTAATATACATAATATATTTTCTGAGTGGTTTACCTGAAGCCATGTTTAACTTCTTTTTTTCTTCCTTGTAGTTTCTCATCCAAGTAAATAAACATAATAACACCAATAATGAAGCTTACACATAATAAGAGAGCAGTAAAGCTCCATTTAAGTCACACACAGAATTAAGGAAAATGAGGTGTAATATTCCCCTATGGAAAGAACTTGGTAGGATGTGAAGAAGAGGTGTGTGAATGTTGTTAATGTTGATCTATTCTTTTCAAGTAGTTTGCTAAGAAAATATACACATTCCAACACAGATTAATTCTTTTTTTGTTATTGATACAGAAGCTGAATTCACAGGCAGACTACAACGGGACAAAATGATATCATGAATTTGTGGCCAGCAAAGGGTGATTGCAGCTAGCATTTACTCATATCCTGAAGGTGAGATAATTGGCCCTAACTGTGCTGAATTACTGTGAATAAGCACCTGGGCAAAGCTGCTAGCTGTGTACAAAAAACAGTCCTGTGCAAACACTTGTGTAGAAGTGAAACTTGTGTAAAGTATGTCAGGTTGGTTTTATCTTTAAAGTGGATTGTTTAATAGAGATCAGGACATAGGAATCAATGCTGAGAATATATTGATTTTTAGTTCTAACTTTTCATGTGGTTTTACCATGGTGAATATTCTTTATATCCTTCCCTGGTGTTATGGAAGAATAGTCCTTTTCTTTCCAATATGGTACAAAATTACTTTGTTGTTCTTCTTTGTACTGTTAACTTAAAGGACCTTGTATTTCTTCATAGATCTGTTACCTGAATTTTGCCATCTGATGTTGAAATCCATAAGCATAGTTGAAAAAAACTGAAATACAGTTTTTGATCACTGTGGAATTTGTAGTGGTGCCTAGTACCAAAGGAAGTTTTCATCTTTTATGCATAAAAATGGTGAGAATATTAACCCATACAGTACATAACAGTAATAGAATTCTTACGTTGGGATTTATTGGAACAATTTGTTAGTTATATTCCAGCAGAAACATCGCTGAGGTTGGTCTGATATTCTGACTGAGGAAAGTCAGTGACTGTCATGTCAAAGTAATAATTTGTGTTTTATCAGAATGTTATGTAATTTGATATATATTTTGTCAATGAATTTGATGTTGACTGTCATGGATTTCAATAAGAATAAGATCAGTAGCCAGTGGTGAAAAACAGCAATATATCTTAAAAAGCTTGCAGTTTCACAGTTTTCATTCAGTCATCCCGATTTATTCTTATATGTGCTGAACCACAGATTTCTTTTTTATGTCACCCATTTTCCTCTCCATTCTGGACACTGAAAAAAAACCCAACAGATAATGCAGAGTATATGTATGACTAAATCACAGGTTGATCTGCATTTATGTAGAGATAGTACTCAAAACATTTCACAATCTCAGCAGTAATGACATGATAATTCATCAGCAGCATGAAATACAGAATTATTTGCTATGTTTTGTGAGACAATGCATGTGGCGGAAGTTGAAACAGCACAGTTTTTTAGTGATACACACTTTCAGACAAGCTTTCATGAATAAAAATGTGAACATGTGGATTCCCTTGGAGATATAGGAAAAGTTCCTTTTGCTTTCTCAGAAAATTAAACTTCATATTTCCCATGAGAGTGTTCTAGCCAGCAAATGATACACTTGCTAGTCCTTCTTTTGAACTAGAGAAATTTAATTTAAGATTCACTGAGAAAATAGCTTTGTAGTCTCCTGGTTAAGAGAGTACTCTAGTTTAAGTTCTTCACTTCAGGTCACTGTTGTCAGGGTTATTTTTAATTAAGAACAAACATATATTGGATGAAATTTATTTCTGTTATTAGATTATTGATTAATGAAGGTGACATACTTTTACTTATACCTCACTAAACTTTTCACTTGAGAACAATATAAAATTAAATTGTTCTCCCTTCCATTGCACCCAAAAGAATTTATTAAGATTTGTTTTACTTGTCTTTTTCTAAATTTTAATTTTCAAAGTATACTCTAACTGATATAAAACGTAGCCTGTGCCCTTCTTCTTCCACCATGCTCATCAAATAATCGCCATTTATTATGACAATTCTATGGTGATATACAAAGGACCATTATCAGTATATCTTGCCATCCTTCAGCCTTCATGTTTAAAATATAATAGATAATGGTTTTCACTAGGAAACCAGTGACTAGCAACAAAGTTATTGTTATGTCTGTGTCGTGGTTTAACCCCAGCCAGCAACTAAGCACCACACAGACACTCGCTCACTCCCCCCCGGTGGGATGGGGGAGAGAATCGGAAGGGTAAAAGTGAGAAAACTC
>JAYKAV010000279.1:99689-122996 GCA_035582835.1 Phoebastria nigripes | reverse complement strand
ATTTTTTTTTTTTTAATTTTTTAAAGCAGGGAAAGTGTTTGGTATTTGGAACCTGACTTTAACTATGTCCATTTGGCATCCCCTAGCTTTGATGGGAAAAAATTAGGGAACACTGATCCCTGTTCAGTTTCTCCATGCTCCTTTTGATTTTGTATATCTGTCATATTTCCCCTTCAGTAGTCACCATGCTGAAGAGATTTAGGCTATTCGACTGTTTACTGTACAAAAGCTGTTCTATAGTTTTGAACACTGTTACTGTTTTTCTCTGAGACTCTTCCTTTTCTACTTTTTCTTTTTTGAGATGGGGGAACAGGATTGCCAGCTGTATTCAAGGCAAATTAAGAACTCCTGCACTGAATTAATGATTATTTCTGTTTTGTTCTCTGTTTCTTTCCTGATAATTCCCAATATTTGATTGGATTTTTCACTGTTACCGAGAACTGAGATGACCTGCCTAATCTTGACTCCACAATTTTGTTCCTCAGCAGCAAGTCAGCTCTGATGCCATAATTTTATATGTGAAATTAAGATTATTCCTCCTTGTGTGCAGTATTTTATTTATCTTAATGAATTTCACTTGCATTTTGATTTCCCAGTCCCTCAAACTTACATAGTATTTCTGCACTTCTTCACAATCTGTCCTTATTCTTACCATTATTAATAATTTTAGATCATCAGTCAACTTTCTGCTCACTTCCCTTTCCAGGTAATTTGTGAATACGTTAAACAATACAGGACCCACCACAAATCTCCAATGTATTCCACTGGTGATCTTCCTTTAGTAGAAGACATGACCATTTACTCCTACTTTTGATATCCCAAGTTTTCATCAACCAGTCATTCCTCCATATATTATTTTACTTTCCTGTGATATGTTTAGGTTGAACTGAGAAAAGATACGAGAACAAAAAAGTATAGCCATATGGTTCATATCTATAAAAAAAACCCTAAGACTCTCCCTTCCCCAACAAAAAAACAAACTTAACTATTAAGAGCAACCAAAAACTCTTCAAGAATATGTATGGGGATACATAACTCACATAACGTCTATGGAGCTCCATGCACAAACGGTAGAACATATGAGTACTTGATATGAAAAAAAGAAAAAGGTTGTAGAAGATAGTAATATCTTTTTTTTTTTTTTTTTTTTTTTTTTTTTTTTTTTTTTTTTTATCATCTTGGGTAGTTTTCAAACATGTAGTATTTCTTTAGATTTCTTCAGATCAATTTTAGGACAACAGTTAAAGAAATTCTTCCTCCCAGAGTTCACTGTGGAGAAATGGAGGATAAAAAATTGAGACAGAAAAGGAGGTAGAAATATTTGTATATACAATATTTAGCTACAGCAAACACAGTGAAAAATCTTCATTCTGTTCTTTTGAAAAGAATAAATTCTTTCTTGGTGATTAAAAGTAACTTGTAAGTGAGAAGGCATTAACTTACCTGGACAAGAATGCAGAAGCCAAAGATGAAAACTTACAATTGTCCCTCTAGTTGAAATCACACAGATGTTCCTACTAAATAAATAAGACTGTTCCTACTTTTTCATCTGTAGCAGCTATATTTACAAGGCCATTTTTGCTGGAATTCTTAGGAAAAAATGTTTAGAAGCCTCCTAAATTCCAGAGCATTTTTAACTTGCTTGGACCTTCAAAAAACCCCAATCAAACTGGTTGCAATAAGAATTTTTCTAACTGATTATTTCTTACTGTTATTTCATCCCTCATATATTTAAGTCAGAAGACATTTGTATTCAAACTTCTTCCAGTACCTAGGGCATGCAGGGTACATCTAAACACACTCTACTACCGATAAGGTTACATCGTAAGTGCTATAAGTGGTTTTAGCAGCTGTCAGTGATATCATACAAAATGTCAAAGACTTGGAGGATGACAGACATGAGGTTCTTCATAAAATCATCCCCAGATGAATATCTAAATCCTTATATTTCTCTCTTTTCCCAAGGCACATATAGCTTTCTGATGCTAGCAAGCTCATATGTATGACCTGTGCATTTTTTGTTTTGTCCACAAACAGGTCAAGTTGGAGACTGGTAAGTTACTGTGAAGGGAACTGGTGTTGTTCTGCATAAGTGTTTTAAATGCTGTTCCTCTATGCAGATTCCAGAAGAGCTGGGTAGGGATGTCAAACAGAGATTTTACGTCTTGTGGCCTGACTAATAATTGAAAAAAAAAGGAACCTTGTTTTCCAAGCTGATGTTCCACATGTTTCCATGGTAACCAGAGCATTCACTTACATCAGGGTTCCTATTTTGTTATCTTTTAAAGCTAATTTTTATTGTTAGTATTTTTTTTCCGTGTTTTGACTTAAAAGTGATAAGTTGTAACATTTACTAAATTATATGTTGGGTGTCTCAAGGGACCACCTTGTAAAGAACATTTATTTAATTTCATGGGAGTTGTTTAGTCACATAACAAGGGGGCGGGGTGGGGGGTGGGGAGAAAAAAAGGTTTGATTTCCTGAAAAAAAACAGCTCTACAATAATTGCACTCTAGTTAAACCATTTGTACTGGTAGTCCTATGCCTGCAGTGTCTCAGGGTTAAGGCATTTGATCAAAAGGCCAAACACATCATCATGCTATTATTGGCAACCGGGTCATGGGGAAAAATATAGCTCCCAATCTTCGTATGTGCAAAGGTTCTGCCATTGTTACCTTCTGTTGTTAGTAGGAACACAAAACTGTCACCACCTTTGAATGTAGTGCAAATTTTCTTTTTCTATTTTTTTCTTAGTATGTTTTGAGATGTCTAATATTTAATTTTGAAAGTTTGGGTTACTAGAGAAATGCCTTTTTTATCCTCATCTTTACCAACTGCTGGAGTTTCAGAATAATGCTGATGACATTTTTCTTTAATATCTTCCCAGATTTTTTAGAACATACATTGACATCCATCATATTAGGGGGAATAGGACGACTGCAAAGGATGCTATCCTCTTTGTTTGTGTGAGAGAAGGCTGATGTGACTTTCAGGACTAATTCAGAGACAATGGCAGTAAATCCCAGCAGAGACAGAGGCTTCCTTTATTCCAGATTTACTTCACCAGTTCCTATAAAGCATAACTCCTGTCTTTGACATTTCCTGGCTGTATTAGGTCTTCCTCTCTCCACACGATACCTTTTATAAGTGCTTTACTCAGGTGTGTTCCCTCTCATTCTGCAGGGAACCAAGATGTTAAAAGGCATTTTGGTATCCTGTGACATACTGTTACATTGGGCATTCAAGTTAGATATTGCAATGTTAAATTTTAATTAATTTCTGAGTCTAGTTTAGAGTTTCTTCATATAATCATTACTGGTTTACTCAGTGATAAAGTAAACACCAGGAACATGCAGAAACTATTTAGTAGAAAAGTATAAATCCCCTTGATATACAGTGGAACCAGTGATATGCAAAACCAAGCATCCATTGTATTTTTTTCTTGGTGTTAGGTTGTTCCTATGTCACTCAAAAACCACTTTATTCCTCTTCCACAATGTCTTCAAATATAACTGAATATAGGTTTCATATCTGCTTTCCAAGGAGGCCAGATATGGGTGGCTCTTACATGCAAGCTGTGCAGCCAACCAGGTGAGTCACTATCCTCTTCCGCATGGAATATATGCTATGATAGCTGCTTTTCTTATTTAGGCTTAATGAGCCAGTATTCAGCTGTTTTCCCTCATGCTTCCTATTTAAGAAACAGTATTTTTAAAATGGCTATGCCAGTGTTTACACTAAAAAACTGAAACTAATATACATGAACTCACAATGACCGTGTTGGAGTACAAAGCTTTACTATTATTATAATTTTCAATTCAGGCCAGACGTTACTATCAGATCATGCCTGTGATGATATTGTGATTGCTGAGGAGACCTTCAGTTTAGAAACATGCAACTTGTTTGAAAGTTGGGCTGCCAGCTTTTTATATTTGACTTATCATCTCCTAGTCCAGGAAACTTGCTGGGGTCACAGAATCCTCTCTTTCTATGTATGCATATGTACTCAGTGG
Organism: Phoebastria nigripes; assembly: GCA_035582835.1. Taxonomy (NCBI): domain Eukaryota; kingdom Metazoa; phylum Chordata; class Aves; order Procellariiformes; family Diomedeidae; genus Phoebastria; species Phoebastria nigripes. The sequence continues at coordinate 118,983 of JAYKAV010000279.1, read as the reverse complement.
TGTATATAACAACATATGTATGGATATATTTATGTGGTAGATGTAAAGCTTTTTTGCTGTTGAATAATTAAAACTAATCTTGCTTCTAAAGTTCAGACATGATACCCATCTAACAGTCAATGAGAAAGGTAAATTGTTAAAAAAATTGGTTGAGAATAAGGAAACTTAAAATGGTTACAAATGTGATATCATGTAGAAACAGGGACTTGGGTTTATTTACCAGTTTCTCTGTACAAACTCTGTCACCTTCATTCATTAAATTGGTTGTTTTCCTGAGCAATAAATAAATAAATAAATAAATGAAATGTGGCGAATTTATCATTAAAATAACAGAAAGCCAGACAGATTAACATATTTTTCTGTATCAGTTGCTGGCTTCTTTTTGAACTAATCATTAGTTTAACTTTTCCTGTATCAAGCTACAGAGTTTTTCATGGCCTGAGATTCATACGGTCATTATCAATTTTAACCAGTACACGGCATCAAACCTTTCCTATGAGGCAAATTGATGACATTATTATAATTGAGTGACTTTCTTGATGCAGTTTAATCATTCATTACCTGTTAGCTTCTGAAGTTTAAATGAATGAATCACGTTTAAGCATTTTTACTGGCTTTGTTCCTTTAGCGTCAGGTGTTTCCATAAATATATTCTCTTATTTTGTTATTCAAGACTTTTAAAATCTGTTTGTAACTTCTAGCATTAACTCTGCAGAGTGAAGAGGATTGCTAATGTTCCAATAACAATATAAGTCATAGAAGGGAGCTCTTTCTGAGATCTAATTATCGCCTCTTAAATATATTGCTTAGTGTAAAAAACAAATTTATGACTGCAAGGAAAGAGAAGAAAGAGTAAAAGAAGGGGAAATATAGGCGGTGAACAGCATAATGACATGGTAAATCACGAAAAGAGAAAGGGATAGCCAAACTGAACACGTGAATAAATATGAACTCTGGGAGAAGATCAGAAATAAAAACCAAAACAAACAAAAAACTCTAATCCAACACCTTGAAGTGTTGATCATCCTTTTTCACATCAAAGTTTGCCTTCCATTTGGTAAGCATGTTTTGAAAGCATTGTTACAGTGTATATAATATACCATCAGATGAAAATCTAAGGGACTTTAATTGTAGGTAGCATTCCCTGGATTAATCAACCTTGTAGAAGTTAGCACATACATTAAGGAGCAGTGAATGGGGTAAACAAATGGTGAAATGCCTCTGAATGGCTTTAAGTACCTTAAATGAAAAATCAGGTAATTAAGAAAGGCTTCACTCTTCATAAACGTTCATTAAGAGCTAGTGACCTTAATGGTTATTGCATTCAAATGTAAAGAAATCAGAGTAACCCCTGCTGACTATAGTAAGGAATGTTAGAATGGGCTAAGTTTTGCTTTCCTAAAAAGTGAGTAATGTAATGTAGGAGAATTGAAGGAGGAATTATGCTTCAAGGTCCTTTCTAAAGTCGTAGAGGACAGTTCTGCATTCACAAACCACTGAATTAAATAGGACATCAACAGGTCTCAATGCTAGGTTCAAGTGATATTCAGCTTCAGGAGGGTGAAGACAAAGAGTTCATTTAATTTCAGCCAAATAATTGAACACRTCTGTTAAATTTATATTAAAAATACCCAAACAAACCAACAGAAAATTGAATTGGTCTGAAACAGATGAAGATGAATGAAAAAACAACAAAAACCCCCGAATCTAAAACTCCAACCCAAAACTAATCTATTCCCTGTTTAGATACAGTAGAATTTTGGAAAAAATATGAAATGTTGTACATGACAAAGTAGAAATCCTTACAGAATGCTTGTTCAGTCAAACTCTACATAGGATAGGTAGAAAGAAATATTGAGAGCTAACAAAAGAATTATACATCCCAACTAAATATTCTGGTGTTTTGTTTTAATTAACCTAACAAACATGAATAATAAATGAAACAAATTAGGCAACATTCTTGGGTTCTTAAATTGTAAAGAAGAAAAAATTATGATACAAACCCAAAGTGACTTCGGTCAGAAAAGATGTGAAGATGGATTTGCGTATTGTTGCAGAAAATGCTGTTCCCCACTGTGAAACAGTGGGTCAGCTAACAAGAGAATGGGTTAAGATACACTGCATGAAGGCTGCTTTTGTGACTTCACTCCAAGAGATCATACATAATCGAGTAGGTTTTTTGTAGGAATTCTTTATCAACTGGATACTGTTGTTGTTTGGGAAAGATGGGGCGGAATTAAAAGTTCAATTGCTTTTATAGTCTATTGAGAAAGCTTTCCTCCATCTAATGTTTTCTCTGGACTAGCTATTAAAGTCTGGAATAAAGTGAGCTCAGAAATTTTTCATGTAGAGGAGTTATTTTCCAGTGTGTCTTTTTCTGATTAAAGCATCAGCGACCTCGTTCTTTCTTTTCTTTCTTTTTCTCTCTCTTTCTTTCATTCTTTTTCTTTCTTTGTTTGAGAATTCTTACTAATCTCCAGTTTGTAAAGCCTATTTCTTGTTAGAAATCTTCAGTAGGTAGCACCTAAGTGTTGGGTGGTGAAACTGCTCTAAATATGTCTTTGTTCTAGTTAGATTGTGCTTTTTAACAAAGAAAAGGAAGAAGTTTGTCTTTTTTCATTACTTTTCCTCCTTTTCTTAACTTCCAGGAAGCCAAAACATTGCACCAGCAATGTCTGCCAACAAGTTGTTTAAGAGAAGGGGTTCCTTTGACTGCTTGTCATGTACAGTGTTGTACAGTGTTGACATTAATCGATGTCTATGGCAGGTTGTGATTTTTGCTGACTTACGTTTTGTTGCAAAGCTGAAGTGAACTGTATTTTATTGTGCACATATAATACATCAACTTTCATAATTTACTCCACTCTTTTCTTTCTGGTTAAATGCAAGTAGAAACAGAACTCAACAGGCTTTTTTTTTGATCTCCCTCTGATAAGACTATCTTAAACCGTAATATGTATCTGTGCCTGTGTTTTCCTAATTCAGGCATAACTTCACCACAAAATATTTTGAAATTATGTAAATGTGTATATTCACATATAGTTATTACATAAAATAATTATTATGTATACTATATATTTGCTTAATCTGGTCAAAATAATCTCTAGTGTAGCTTAGTTAGTAAAATAAAGTGATAGCTGAAGCCAAGAGAATCCATAGTAAAAAAATTGGTTTTAATTTTTTTAAGTATCGGGCAACAGGTTGACTTACTATTTTCAAAAGACTTCTGGAAATATCTATTTATTTTTGCTGTAATGTTCACAATACTTTATCTACTAATCTACAAGTACCATCAGAACAACCTGTACTGATTGCATGGCACCTTGTTAAACTCAATGAATTAAATACAATTAACAGTATAGATTTCCCCTCTATTTAACTATTAATTTCAATTTCAAATTTTCCATTATGAAGTGCTCATCCCATTTATTTTTGTTCATTTCATCTCTCTTCTAGTTTAGAAGTATCAAATTTCTTCCGGCTGTCAAAACTATTCAAATTTATCATTTACTAATTATTACATGATCCTAAAGAAAATCTGGAGGGCAGGGGGCTTGTTTGTTTGTTTGTTTGTTTGTAAGAGAAGGATGCAATTTTGTTTTATATAGACATGTTCAGTTAGGAAGCAAATGAATTCTAGTCTGCGTAGTAATAATGTGGTAACTGCACAGCTGGGAGCAAAGCAGATTGCTCTGTGTCTCTGACCCATTTGAATACGCAACATTCTGGTGTATCGTTGTCAAGCAAAGTCCCATTAAAGTCAATGATGCAAGTCCCTTTTTCAAGTCAAGGGAATTTTGGATCATACAAATAATACGTAATGGAACAACTGCCCAAGCTGCTCACTGAACAACATACTGATCCTGCAACGCACAATAGTAAAAATTGTGTTCTTCTTGCATAGTAAGTACTGTACCTATTCACACAATTTAGTATTACACACAAAAACTTTCATTACAGGAATATTATCAGTACATTGTTGGAACTTGCTCACTGGCCTTGTTTTTGAAAAATGCTTGAAAATAGTTGACCTGAGGCAGATATCAAATAGGCAAATTTTGATAAGCCTGAATCATTAAAGTTTGGAAAGTGTGTAAGCAACTAAAATGAGTCTTATCACGGAAAATATCAAGTAACCTTTTTAATAGAAAAGCCCATTGCCCTGCCTGTAAGATTGGATGATCTTGCCATGCAGAGTACAATTATCCAAATAATTAATATTTATCTTTTACTTTCCCAGCCTAGTACAATTCTATTTATAGTTGTATTCAGTGATATTATTTTTATCTTAAAAACATTAACTTCTCTTATCTTTCACTCAGTCTATCCAGACTACCAACTGTGCAAAGCATATCGTTCATGCCACCTGCAAATAATATCACTAAAACTCACAGCATCATCCGTTGATTTTATGACCTTTCACTGCAGTTTAATTGCTTTATTTGACTACATAAAGCCTTAGCTGAAATTAACAGTTTGAAGAGTCTTGCATTTTTCCAAGGATGCTTATTTCCTGGGTATCAATCAAGATACATTATAATGTTTTACAATCAGAGAGATGAATCTAACTGCCTGGATCACACAAATTGCATCATCAAAGGAGATATATTTGGCTCCACAGTACAAGGTACATTTCCTATGGCAAACAGTGAAAAATGGGTGAGTAAAAAATCCACCACTGGTGCCTGACCACCAACCAGAAGGAAAATCTGTAGGACAAAGATCAATATTACTTGAAACAAATTTGTTTTCTCTTCTTTTCATGACATTTTGGTAAACCACTGAGTACATGTTTTTTAGTTGATTGATTTTGAGGAAGGAAGGGACACTTAGAGAAGGTGTCTCTTTCTTCAGTTTCCATACTGTTTTGTGAATGTAGACTTGACTAACTAGTGATATAATGCTGCACAAAATCTATGTGTTTAGATCAAGTGACTTATAACTTTTTTTAAAAATTATTTTGTTACAAAACAATGATCATTCTTTTCATTTAAACCTTCAAATTCCAATGTGATGACATAATGTGAGTGGCTGTGCCCTTCACATAGATTTTGAATTCAGAAAYGTGTATGGTCTCCTTTTCTTCTTTTACCTCTCAGTATTATTCAGGCACATTTTAAAAAGAACAGTAACTGCCCTTCTTCCCTGTTCCCGCTTTTTTCTTCTAAGAAGAAGAGGCAAGTGCCTTGCATTTTCTTGAATCCTTTGATTTTTCACCTAATCCTTTTACTACTGTTTTAAGTTACACCTGCTGAAATGCTTAGTGGAAGAAATTACTTTGCCTCTGTGCTCTGAAACCTGGGAGATGACTGGTCCCTCTAACCTCTCATAATCAGTGCTGAGTCCGTGGGCATGTTGCCAAGGAAGCCCCATCTTCCCCCTCTCCTGAGCTTCACCCTTGAGGCTGGCAATGTCATGACTCCTGGGACATGGATGATGGGGCAAGTTGCCATCCTGCAGAAGCTAGAACAGGCAGTGTGTTGTGGGGTCATGTAAGCCAGGTCCATGAAGGCCCAGAAGATTAAGGTCAGCATTGTCCTTGAGTCAACACAGTGAATAAACGGCTGTTTTCTGAAATCAAAGAAATGTCCTAATGGTTTTCTAGCCACTGAATGAATGAATGAAATAATCTGAACTTGATGTCATGTACATATTAAATTTGCACTTGCCCCTTTTTGCAACCTCCTAGCCTGTTAGATATGGAAGTACTTGTACAGAAGCTGTGAGCTGAGGAAGACCCGTATTCCCTAGTTTAGCTAACATGAGATAGTCCCCTTTAATGGCAACGGCAACGACAGCAATTTCTGTTTTTAAAATGTTTCTTTTATATAGAAATACATATTAGCATGTTAATTTTAAGCAAAAATCAAAACAGAAACAGCTTCCCCACTACTCCTCCCCTTCCAAAATAAATCTCAGGCTATAACAGATCCTCATAAGGGTGGAAGATACAGCAATGTTAAGAGCAGATACTACTTGTCTTATATTATCTGTTCTGTACTAAGTTGACAGTTTTAATAAAGAAAGTATTAGAGCTTCTGAGAGACAGGTATTCCATCTTGAGATAATTTCACAAAATTAGGTTTTAAAATACTTATTTTTACATTGGAACAACAAGAAATACTTCAAATGCAACTGAGAATCAGTTTTGTCAGAATATCCATTTTCAGGCTGAAAATATTGCCTTTTAAATTCAATTTATTTTGGTCTGTCTGTTGCCTTTGGATTCTTGTTTTGTACTCTCTTGAGAAATACTAGGGCATTGACACTTTTCCTAAGAAATCATCCTGTTTACAATTCTTGTTGAAACTGTTATGTCTCTGTAAAATACATCAGCTTCAATAAAATTTCAATTTCCATCCCATCCTAAGTAGCTTAACAGCTTTAGTGACTGTGTGGCAGCAGCAAAACCTGTTTCCCCAAAACTCCTTGCATTTCCTTAAAGAACCTTTGTGCTATTCTTTAATATAGAGACAATCTAGCAGCAAAAACGAGCCTTACCAAGGTTTGACATAAAAAGATTTTAACCTTTAAAATATTTTTAAAGCGAGAGAAATTTTGGGACAGCTGGGGTTTTTGTTTGTTTGTTTGTTTGTTTGTTTCATAGAATCATAGAACAGCCCAGGTTGGAAGGGACCTTGAAAGATCATCTGGTTCAACTTTTTGTGGGAAAATGAGCCTAGATGAGATTATCTAGCACCGTGTCCAATCACATCTTGAAAACCTCCAGTGATGGGTACTCCACCAAGTCCCTGGAGAGGTTGTTCCAGTGAATGATTGTTCTCACTGTAAAAAATTTCTTTCTTCTGTCGAGACGAAACCTCTCCCAGTGCAACTTGTACCTGTTGCCCCTTGTCTTCCCCATGTGGTTCCTTGTGAAGAGAGAGCCTCTGTCCTCTTTATAGCTGCCCTTTAAGTACTAGTATACCGTGATGAGGTCCCCACTGAGCCTTCTTTTCTTCAGGAAGAAAAAACCTAACTCCTTCAGTCTTTCCTCACAGGACAGGTTCTCCAGCCCTTTGACCATCTTCGTGGCCCTCCTTTGGACCCTCTCCAGTCTGTCCACATCTTTCTTGAATTGTGGGGGCCAGAACTTCACATAGTACTCCAGGTGCAGCCTGAGAAGCGCTGAGTAGAGTGGGTTGATCACATCTCTATCTCTGCTAGTAATGACCCTGCAGATGCAGCCCAGGATCTGATTTGTCTTTGTTGCTGCAACTCTGCACTGCTGACCCGTGTTCAGCTTGTTGTCCACCATGACCCCCATGTCCCTTTCAGCAAGGCTGCTCCCCAGTCACACAGATCCTAGCCTGTACTGGGATCTTTGGTTATGTTGTCTCAGGTGCAGGACTTTGCACTTGTCTTTGTTAGACTTCATAGTGTTCTTCCAGCCTGTCCAGGTCTCTCTGTAAGATAGCTTTCCCTTCTGACGTGTCCACCTCACCACCCCGTTTAGTGTCATCAACAAATGTGGTGAGGGGGGTTTCAATCCCATTATCCAGATCATTTATGAAGATGTTGAACAGCATGGGGCCCAGTATCAATCCCCAGGGTACCCTCCTTGTGACAGACTGCCAGTCTGAGTAAAAACCATTGATCACCACCCTCTGAGTGTGGCCTGTTAGCCAATTTCCTACCCATTCAATCTGTAACTTGTTAGTTTCTTTGGTTTTTAATTAAATTAGCCTGTAAAGTATCTAAAAAAAATCCTTTATGTCTAGGAATATGTCAAAAAGAAACTTTGCCTGAGAGRTGCCTGTGAACAAAGAAAAGTATATGATTATTTCATTTACTGGTGAGAATGATCCTGGAAGGTTTACACAGCCCTAGAACTTAACACATAACAGTTACTGCAAAGTTACTGTATTGGAAATTCTTACAAGTGAATGGAGAACAAAAAGCACGTTTTCAAACATTAATGAGAAAACATTAGCAAAGCTAAATGTAGGTTTTCATGTTCCATTATTAGATAAAAATATTTTCACTATGTTAAAACTACACTCATTTAATTTTGTGTAAATTATATTTAAAGTAATCAAGCAGTTTAGCATAAATAGGTTCCAGAGTTTAAGCATATGTTTTAAATCATGTAGTCTTTCCCTAAGAGCTGATGAGAGCATCTATGAAGTAATCTTTTTAGGTACTAAGRCCAGTGTCTATATGTGATGAAGACATTCAGAGACCTGTTGAATAAAACCTGAATGCTCAGGACTGTGTAAGCTGAAGTTTTGCAATCATGTAAAAACCCTTTCTCCTACAGCTGTTTGAAAATCATTTTTAGCACTACCAGTAAGATTAAATTTATAGAAGAGGAACTAGACAAAAAAGTTCTATAAATAATATTTTGGCTTTCACTGAAAACAGAATTAGAGGGAAAAAAATAACCCATACATTTTCCTAAAAAATCCCAGAAGACTATTAAGGAAGAAAATGTATTTTCTGGGTCATTTTGGTTGTTTATTTTCTTTTAGTTCTTTTTTCCCTAGAAGATAATGTAATTTTCAAAAAGCTTAACACGTCTTTACAATCTTATTTTGATGAAAGTGTTTAAAGTAGAGGTCTTGACATTTTCAAGTATTTTCATATTTGTATATTAATATATTGTATTTAAAGCTTTCAGGTTTTATCATTATTGAACTTCACTATACTAAGTTCAAAATCTTGTTCATTCTGCTCCTGTTTGTGTATATAAAATAAAGTTATTAGAGTATTAAGTTAGAATAATGAATGTTGGTTCTTTAGGATTTGCTGAGTCAAAAGACCTGAAAAATATATTACACACAGCTGTATACATAAACACATATGGAAATTATATTCAAATGTGCTTAAAAGAAAAGAAAAGAAAAACAAATCAAAACAAAACCCAAACCGCACATTATGTTATAYAGGCATACATTTAAACATAACTCACTGCTAGCAAATGGAACAGTGTCAAACCTACCTGCTTTCCTTCAAGAATTTGTCATCTATAGACAATTCTTTATTCCCTAGGTTTGTGGTTTTTCTCTCTCTCTTTCTTTTTCTTTTCTCTTGAATTGGTGAGAATAATGAACTTTGTAGTTTTTGTTGCCGGCTAGCAGACTAATGCCTTTCTGGACCAAACCTTGAAGCCCTCTGGAAAAAGTATATGCAGCTGAGGCTTACTTTTGAGTAGTTATGTTCATTTTATGTGACCTTAAAGAGGACCCTTTTTCTGTACAGAGCACAGGTAAGGGTTACAGGACAGCCACAGGGATAGCTGCTCTCAATGGTTTCATGGCTTAGGCCATCTATGTTTCTTGAGATAGCAATGATGGTACAGGCATATCACCATTGCATGTTTTCTGAACAACTATGAAGGTATGCACATAGGTTTTGTGAAAAAAACAAAACAAAAAAATCACTATAAAATATATGCCTTTTAAAAATGTGGATTTTCTTTTTTTTTTGCTTAGCATTAGTGTAAATCCCAGTGACACTTGTAATAAACTCTTGTCTTATTAATTGCAACTACTTCATTTGAGTTAAACTCTTGTGGTATTTTTTTTAATTCCTTACAGGGAATCAAAAAAATTAATTAGCTGAGGAATGCATGACCAGATAAGCCAATCAGATCATCCTTCCTAGGAAGTTAAAAATGTTTGCTAAGTCAGTCAAGAATATCAAAAGCCTTGCCAAACTGACTTGGACCTACACTCCTTCCACTTCCCAGTCTAGGTAATCTCTTTCCTGTGAACCTCCAAGAAAAACTCCCCAGCTGAACATCAAAGGAAGAAGATACTAGAATATTTCCCACCAGATCTTGTCTGTCTTCAAATACAGTCAATCGTTGATGCTCTGGGAGATGTGAAGGGAGTAAATCTCTCCAGTTGTTCGCCATGGAAAACAAACTGTCCCACTCCTAGTGGCTGGCTGAAGCATGAGATTTAATTTTAATCATTATTTTTATCTTCATGTAAAGCTGCAAGTATTATGAACAATCTGAAGAACATGCAGTGCTTCGTGCTCTCTCCAATATAGACAGCAATGAAAGCACCAGCTCAATCCAGAAGTCACCACAGCCAAACCACCTTCACAAACATACTGCAGAATTTTTCCCAGAAATTGAATCAAAATATATCAAAAAAATCTCCAAACAATGATCAATTGATTACCTGTCTTTCTACACTGTTTCAAAACTGGAAAGCACTCCTTCTCAAGGGATTTCCAATTCTGCATCCCAGTGCATGCCAAGCAATACCAGGAGGATGACACCTCTCGTCACTTAAATCAATTTCCCCTATTAGTAGATTATAAACACAGAAAGCTGTTTCTATGCCTGTATTTTTAGCTATGTTTTTGTGCCTAAACTAGCAAGCTGCTTTTTTGTATTGTTATTAAAACTCTTGCTAATGGAGAGATTGTCTCAGTAACCTCCACAACCCTTTATAACTATGCTGGACTGTTTCTTTCACTTCAGAACCCTTAAGATCCCTGTGGCAACAGCAGCAATTGCTTACAAGGGAAAGTAGTGTTAGGGAAGTATTTAATGTACTTCTAGCTGTCTTTAGTGCAATATAGCAGCTGGAAACAAGGAGGAAAGCTGCCATCCTGTGACCAGACAGCTCTCCATGGGAAAACATCAAGTGATCCATGGTTCACTGGCAGTCCACAGACTCCAGTTTGCCTTAGGAAATGAATGACTGGTCTCATTATCCTGGTAAATGCCTCAGGGCAACGCAGAGGCAAAGAATCATTCTTTTCAAGCGATGCACTTTGGGGAAAATATCTGTAACTGGAGCACCTTGGAGTCCTGAGGAAATCCTTTCCTCAAGAGACTACCTCATTACCTTCGTGACTGTACAATCGCTGAATTCCAGAGAGGAGCCTGAGCTGGAGCATCGATGAGGAGAAGGAGTAGACAGGAGTCAGGACCCTGCCCCTTTGAAATTCATACCTTTATTATGAGTAAAATGGCCCACGTAGTGAATTTCAGGGCTTATTATAAAATTATTCTTTCAAAACTACAGCAAAAACACACATGTAAAATGGGCTAGGTTTGCAAGGGTAAGAAATTATTTGAAGAAAAAAAATTATCTGCTCCTGTGTGTAGGAGGTTTGCCATTTTTCTTCCTGTGAGAAAACTGTGTGGAATAACAGCACTTCTACAACTTTAATTTTACTAAAAATATGCTATCTATATCTGTAAATGAAAGCTTTCACATTAAAAGTCTGAGTTTGGCAAGTTATGTGGGAAAAAAAGAAAAAACTTAAAAAATTTATTTTAGACCTTTCACCAAAAATTCTCCCACCTTGGAGGGTGGAGGCTGTGACTTAAATATGAATAGCTATCCACACTGATTCCAAGATTCCCCTCATCTATTTCCCACGAAGCAAGGGAAAGACCCTTACAGGAAATGTGAGCTCATATCCATATTTAAATAAACAAACAAACATATTCCAATACAGGTGTGAAACCAGATTTTTGTATGCAAGCCACTGATCTACTTCTTTAACTTTTGTCTGGAATGGAGCCTCACAATTACTTTCCAAATTTTCAAACCTCAGGCATGGAATTAACCCTATTGATTTAAGGAAGGAATATGTCAATGATAATGGAGGCGTAGGTAACCTGTTAGTTATCTGTAAAGATGCTAAGAGTAGATCCCTTGCTGCGCATAAAATCAGGTTTCTCACACAGTTTCTGTAGTATATTTTTGGACACTACGTGATACATATTCATGATACGGTAATTTGCAGTCAAGAGTCAGGTTTTGTTTGGGTTTTGTTTTTTCTTTTCTTTTTCTTTTCTTTTTCTTTTCTTTTCCTTTTTCTTTCCTTTTTCTTTCCTTTGTTCTTAGTTAACTGTCCAGGCATTTAGAAAGGAAACTTCAGCCATTTTTGGTAATACTGTTTCATCACTGCTCCCCTCCCACGTACCCCCAGCCCTGCTAAGCTGCCTTGGGTAAATTGGCAACTAAGATTTCAGGCAAAATCTTTCTGGCTATAATCCTTGCTGTCACTGAAATAACTTCCTAGGACCTATCTCTCAAGGGCATTTTTCATCCCATACTAAAGAGCACTTGCTAATGTAGCTGTTGAAGCAAACCATAAGCCACTTCAATGTAAAAGTTTGATTTATAAACCTAAATCATTTCTCAAATCCCAGACACGTTCCCAAACTACTAAATTATGGACCAAGCAAAGAGTTTCTGCTCTCCACTCCATTGCTAAAAACAGATCATTATAAATGAGGATTGAAAGACTGATGTGTCCAAACTCTGGATAAGCAAACTGTGTCTTAACAATTACTGAACTGAGGTGTAAATTAGTAATCACACACTAAAAGCACTTCAGACACTAGAGGTGATTCATTGTTGTTTTAAAACTTARATATTAGATTGTCTGAAGTATCTGAGCTTGATAAGTGAGTTTTTCCTGATCTTTTTTTTGTGAACTTAACTTTTTAAATTCTTCTAAATTTAGGACCCTAAATAATTTGTGGAACCTAGGATTAGAATCTAAAATCCTCATTTCACAGTAACACGTACTGAGATAGTCCTCTGAGGCCACAGTGGAGTTTCAGCTATCTTTTGCCTGACTCAGATGTCCCTCCCACTCAGTACACTGCTGCTGTGATTTCCCAATATCAGAACAAATCTTAGTATTATGTCTACAGAAACACCTGGGTATGTAAGCCAACATTATGTGTTTCATTTTGGGAGGTGGATCTCTAATTTTTAGGCACTACATCTCCAAGCATCATAATGTTTAATCTCTTTGTTTGCATTTCAAGGAATTCAGATCTAAATTCCCTATATATATACAGTGAAATATATGCACAGTAACATCTACAAAGTCCAAGACCATACAGAAAAGAAATATCTCACTTGGGCTGCAAAAGTGTCTAAAGATAAGTGCCTCTTTCTATCCTGGACAATTCATTAGGAGAAAGAATTAAAAGGCTCTGGTGTTCAATGATGCCACTCTGCTATCTGAGAGATCATACTCTGTTTGAAACCTGCAACAATTCCAATCCAGTAACAATCATCAGTATAAGGACAAGAAATAACCCGAGAAAAGTCAGAATTGTTCTCTACCTCCGAGTTTCAGGAAAGCTTTTTATGCCTTCATCTCTCTATGAATCTGTGAGGAACATGCATATATTTTTGTGAGAAAATAATGTCTTTCATAATTTTCTGAAAGTTAACTGCAAACACCCAAGCCTTTCATCTATATTAATGGGTCCATCCTGGACTTAAAAGGTGTTATGGAGTTTCTATTGTTTGCTTTGTTAATAAACTTTGAGTTAAATCTGTGTAAATTCTGTACTATTGTGTGTGAAGGGGAGGGGATTAAGAAGAGCAGAGAAATAGCTGTCTGACACTAAGAAGACTTTAGAAGAAACTGTTAAGTGATAAGCTGCTAAGAACCATCCTTGTGTCCATAATTTCTATATACTAACCAAGATAAGTTCACAGTCTGCCCCAGGCTATCTTGTTCAAAGAGCAAAGACTCAAACGGACATCATGTCCTTCAATTACAGGATTGTAACTATAATGATTGCTAAAGGTTATGTGAAGTTTAAGAATAATATAAAACATTTGAATTATTTAGAAAACTTGGATACTTATCTCTGATTTTGGACATTAAGGGTTATCAGAAATCAGGAAAGATTAGGGTGCATCTTAGTTTGTTTGAAATTAATTCAATAGGATTACCTCATCAAGAACAGGAACACCAAAAATCAGAACAGTACCCATTTAGAATGCATGGTACTTTTTCAGCCTGCATTGATTGCTGCAGTCAAAGAATTTGGACAAATTGTCAACATCAGATTTGCAAACATTTATATCTGTATTTTAGAAATGAGTTGATATATACATCCTCTGTGGAAAACAGGGCCTATTGAAAATTGCTGTGATCTTTTTAATTGGAGAATTCTGATGGATAGAAAAAAATTTTTAAGTGTTTCCTAGGAGCATGATAAAATTTCAGATCAAAACCAGACTGATTTTGGGGCTGCCATGTATCTAGATTCTTATTTGGTATAGAGAAAAAACATTTGAAGAATACAGACTGGGTAAGAGTTTCACAAATGCCATGTAAGTTTTCAAATGATTCACTAATCTGGTTCCATTTTCAAAAGCTCTTCTCTTAGATCTATTTAATTTGAATAGATAATCAAAGAATCATTATAATACAGAATGGAGCCCTTCCTCTTCCACAAATCTAGGAAATGCCCTAGACATTGAGCTATTCCGAGAAAGATTTCTTGGAAGGGTTTTTCACAGAAGACTTCTGAAATCTTGGTTTCCTCCCAGTGGACAACAGAAGAGCATTTAAAATCTATTCAAAGAGAAAATATCTCCTGCTCAGCTCTACTAAAAACTAATACAGTTGTCACCTATAGTTTCTTAAAATGAACTGGAGAACTGTTTGTGTTGAGAGTATTATCACAGTTCCATAATCTGCATAAATTTACAAGTGTCAAATATCTCGCCAATAATTCTGTAGCTCACAATTATATTACTATCCTCTGCTCAAAAAATGACAAGAAGCCAATAACTCATTCAGATTTCTTTGCCYCCCAACTCACTAATGATTTGCAGAGTACACATGTTTTTAATTTAAGCAATACATTTCAATGTCAAAACAATTCCAGTGTCACTCAGACAGGTATTATCTTATTTGTGAGTATGTTAAGACAGAAATTAAAAGAGTTATAACATTCAGAAATTTTATGATTCATTCTTCTATTCACTGAGTAATACTGTCTCTGGATTAACTGCTGCTTTGAAATATAACAAGTATCATTCATGAACATGTGAACAAAATATTGAAGCATTTCTTATTACTGCAGTTTACAATGCTTTCACTCTGACACTACAAGATGAATGTAGGATAATATACAGTGGTTTAAGGTTACCACTTGTCTTAATTTACTTGGGATTGTAATGACATTTAGAGAAAACAAACATTTTATGGAACGGTTCGCAAACTACTGATAAAAAATATAAATTGTAACTTTAATAGAATAGAATAGAATAGAATAGAACAGAATAGTTCAGTTGGAAGGCACCTACAACAATCATCTAGTCCAACTGCCTGACCACATCAGGTCTGACCAAAAGTTAAAGCATATTATTAAGGGTATTGTCCTAATGCGTCTTAGACACTGACAGGCTTGGGGCATTGACCACCTCTCTAGGAAGCCTGGTCCAGTGTTCGACCACCCTCTCAGTAAAGAAACGCTTCCTAATATCAAGTTTGAACCTCCCCTGGCGCAGCTTTGAACCGTTCCCACGCATCCTATCACTGGATACCAGGGAGAAGAGAACAGAACCTCCCTCTCCACTTCCCCTCCTTTGGAAGCTGTAGGGAGCAATGATCCAAATTTGTTGACCAATCAGACCTGCCAGCAAGATAAAGCAAATAGGATCCAAGAGACTGTAAATAACTGTAGTAGTTCTGATATATAACATAATATGTGTCATTAGACATATGCCAGAGGAAGACAAAATTTCCCCTTCCTTTTCCTTAGACTTGGCATGAAGAGTGGGGCTGGGGGAATCTTTTTTTCTCTGTTTGGTATGCTGCTCTTCCTGAAGATATGTTACAATATTCTTTGGAAAAGCAAAATATGAATATGAAAGGAACTATGTATCAGCAAATATTTCACTGTCAAAAGACGAAAGATTAAAGGGGAAAGTGTACATCATCATTTTCTCAGTCTTGTCTTCTGTTCAGCTATCTAAGGCACACGAGTTAATTAGACTGTTTTCATGAGTGAGTTGAGAAAGGTGGCTCACAGAGGGTATGGGTTTAGAAATGTTATTAAGTTTGGATTCATGCTGGCTTTCTTGGTTATGATGTGCCTTTCTAAAGCTTTAGTTTCTAACAAAATTGGAATTGCAGCCACAGCAATTGCAGGAATAGATTTCCAAGTGCAAAACAGAGTCTTGCCCTTCCCTGCTCACAGCTGTGTGTTTGCTGGCTCTAGTACTGTATAGCTGTGAAGTGAACAGAGATGCAGAAAAAATAAAAAGGCCAGCAGCATAGACTTTAAGCAACTGATTGGGAAACAAGTGTGTCTATGGAAAAATCGGGAAATCCATGGCTAATATTCCTTAAAAACGGCTAATATCCCTTAAAAAAGGGAGTTGTCAGTACAGACCCACTGCAGAGGACAAAAATGGGTCAAAAGGGCTTCACAGCAAGTAAGGATTTATGGAGGAACTGACAGGCCCCCATCTCCCTGACAGACTGCTGGCATTTCTCACACATGTAGCATTACACTAGAGAATCTCTGATTCCACAGGGAATGTGTAGGGCTGTGCTGAGCACATATGTTGACCACATACTGACCACAGGCATGGAGTAATGCTGGCACTGCATCCCGGGTGTGGGAGTCAGCAGCTGGCCTGAGGGAATGAGGGGACAGGGCTGATCTCAAGACTATGGTTGCAAACCCAGTGGCCCTGTACTTGCTGGGTCTGTGTCAGGAAGGACAGGAGTCCCATAGCAGTCTGAAGCACTGTAACATGGAGATCCTTTTCCCAAGCTGATGCCTCCTGTCCTATGACTCCGATGGGGATTATTTCAGCCTCTGTTCACATCAGGGCTACTGTGGCTGCACAGATTGCTGTTACACTTCTGCCATCCTTTCCTCCAAATGAGCCTGTCTCTGCTTGCTGACTCCTGAAGGAAATAACAATCGTGACTGAAACATTCAGATGGCTATGGAGAACACATTCACTAAAGTCTAAAACAGAGAAGGGAAAAATAGAACTGAAAAGTMAGTCATGCAATACACTTATATGTAAATGAACTAGAATGAGTGAGACAGATGCATGCTGRCACTCCTCTGTGGCTCAGTCTGACTATTTGCCTACTGTTCTGACATAGCAGATAGTCACAGTCAGACCAGAGTTGGACAGATCTGAAGCAACTATGGCCAGAAAGCCATACAACTGTATTAACTCAAGCTCGCGTATCTTGCCTCTCTACAAGGCTGATTAACTTGGGCTCAGCATCTGATCCTCAACTCAGCCCAGACAATGAGACTTCAGGGCAAGCACAGTAGCAAAATTGCAAATGTTTAGATGAGTTTTCATGTAAATGCTTATGCATTCTGAGTGTTGCTTACCATTTTTGGAAGGTTTTTCTTGATTTCTCTGTTGGACATATGCACCTAAATCCACCTAATTTGTACTTTTATTGCTCAGTGCTGCTTGGCTCTTATCTATAGCAATTTGTTTATAGCCTTTAACTATGCTGTATGTCATCTGGAACATAAGAATATAGTTTTGGGGTTGTAAAGTATATATATAGCACATAATGCAGCCCATGAAGTACTTCTTGACCTTGCTTTAAACAAGCTACATCTGGAACTTGAATCACTGTAACTGAGTCAGTAACAGCCATTAGAGTACTCAGCTGGGACATCAGTTTCCTCCTAAGTGTTTCCCAGATTCAAAACCTACAGTGTTAACTTCTTTCTGTGATTTTGGATCCAAGTGATAAGATGGCTATGGTTCAGCTGCTGTGGCATCTTAAAACAACCAGAGTCGATACTAGAAAATCAAATTCATTCGTGTTAGGTTCAAATATTTAGAGCAGATATGAGCTTTTCTGAGCAGCTAATGTCACACAAATATGAATGACTGGTATTTTTAAGCAATTCAAAAGGAACAAAATCATTTCCAAAAGTGGAAACTTTTGTGCAATTACGATATGCTGTGAAAAATATTTCCTAAAGCAAATGATCAGAAAATGGCAGTTACTTAGTGTATCAACTATGAAAAAGAAGTTAAGCTTAATTGTATTAAAAYTGGGACCATACAACGTCATGGAGTCATTTACCAAAGATACACAAACTCTTGTTTTAGTAAAAATGCAAGTGAATCAACAGTGGGACATTTTTATTTTATTTATGTTTTTTATCCACAGTAGCTTTTCAGAAAATGAACCATCTTGCTTAGTTCAAAATCTGTTAGACTCTTCCTATATCTGCAATACATCTTGTGGCCAGTTCTTTCCACTGCAGAAAGATAGGGGGTTTTAAATTCTATTTTTGAGGTTGTATTATCATGGATAAACATCTTTATATGATTTGGAGTTCAATTCAGATCCAAATTCCTAGATGTTTTGCGTTTTTTTTCCCCTGATATGGCTCAATTGCAGCTGGCAGCTCCTAAAGGCAATAATTTGTAACAAGTTTCCTCATAAAAATTGCATCATTTCTAGACTAAAATTAAGTGTTTTGAAATTTTCCATCTATTGTCAAAAAAAAGGGGAGGAGGTTGCAAGTCCTTCATTCTTCAGCTTCAAATCTGAACCTCAGCATTTCACAGAAGCCAAATATGGATTAAAATATCCTCTCATCTCATGGCTAGAAAATATAGAAAAGCTTTATGAACTCGCCAAGAAGCAGAAGTTGCCAAACACTATTTGAATTTGATAGAACTCATACTGCGTTATAAAATGCTGTTTGGATGATTGTKCCTATCAGCTGTGATCAGAGTGCCATGGAAGAGAAGATAGAAGACCCTGAGACACAATATAGCCCAAAATGGGTTTGGACTCACTATATGCTTGTGAGTCCCCCTGCATCTTTATGTCTCATCTTTAAAAAGTATAATGTCAAAAAGTATACAACCTCTTTAGTAATCTACTTTACAGCTCAATTATCCTTGTTAGAAAAAATTTCCTAGTGTTGTAGTTTAACCCCAGTAGGCAGCTAAGCCCCAAACAGCTACTTGCTCACTCTCCCGCAATGGGATGGGGGAGAGAATTGGAAGGGTACAAGTGAGAAAGATAAAGACAGTTTAATAGGTAAAGCAAAAGATGTGTCCACAAGTAAAGCAAAATAAGGAATTCATTCACTACTTGCYGTCAGCAGGCAGATGTTTAGCCATTTCCAGGAAAGCAGGGTTCATTCATGCATAACGGTGGCTTGGGAAGACAAACTTCATAACTCCAAATGTCCCCCCCTTCCTTCTTCTTCCCCACAGCTTTTATTGCTGAGCATGACATCACATCCTATGAAGAGCTGCCCACTGTAGGAGAAGATCAGGTTYGAGACCATCTAAGGAGCCTGAAGGTGCACAAGTCCATGGGACCCAATCAGATCCATCCACGGAGTCCTGAAGGAACTGGCAGATGAAGTTGCTAAGCCACTATGCATTATATTTGAGAAGTCGTGGCAGTCCAGTGAAGTTCCCACTGACTGGAAAAGGGGAAACATAACCTCCATTTTTAAAAAGGGGAAAAAGGAAGACCTGGGGAACTACAGGCCAGTCAGTCTCACCTCTGTGCCTGGGAAGATCATGGA
>JAYKAV010000279.1:86704-98181 GCA_035582835.1 Phoebastria nigripes | reverse complement strand
AAAAAAAAAAAAAAAAAAAAAAAAAAAAAAAAAAAATGCTGTCCTTTGCTTCCTCTTTTACATAACTGGAAATTGCTTTCATGTTGCTTTTCTATATTTTTTCTAGATTAAATAAAACTGGTATCAACTTTTCCTTCAGAGA
The DNA here is from genome assembly GCA_035582835.1 of Phoebastria nigripes. Lineage (NCBI taxonomy): Eukaryota > Metazoa > Chordata > Aves > Procellariiformes > Diomedeidae > Phoebastria > Phoebastria nigripes. The sequence goes on along the minus strand of JAYKAV010000279.1, from coordinate 98,039 downwards.
TGAAATTTCTCAGATATCTGGTCCTTTCACACTTTGTAAAATTGAAGAAAGAACTTCTGCTCTTTCCCTCTTTTCCTTTTCCTCCTCTCAAGCAAAATAAAATTTCTTCTGTTCCAAAAAATTGATTTCACACATAGAGTGACTAACCATTTAACCTCACAAAAAAGTTCAATGGATCAACATTGAACTGAAATCTTTTTTTTTTTTTTTTCCCCCCTCTTAATTGAGGCTTTATGGCTTAAATATTTATGAATTAGGATAGGACTTGAAAGTTACTTGTTGTTCAAAAAAACAGGAAGATTTTTTTGAGACAAAGAAAGGACTCAAACACAGTGTGTTTTTCCCTTCATACCTGACACTGGTTATTGATTCTCCTTGGCAAGTACCAAAAGACTCCACTCCCTCAGTGTCACCTAATGGCTTAGGTAATTTAGGATACAGTTAAACTCTGAATTCGGGAATGGAAAGAACAAACTTTGCCAGTCAGTTGAACCAACTCCCAGTTATCTGTTTTCCCCACTCATGCATTGTTCCTTTAAGAAGTAAATCTTATTATTCATTCCAAACTGCACTATTTCCTGTGTTTTACTTAATTTTTTATTTCTTCCAGAAAACTGATTTGAGTTTGTGCTTTAAAATAGGTTAATATTTGTAAGGTGAACTAAGATACATATATTCACATATTTTACAAAAACATGTAATATACCTGTATCCATTTTCATGTAGCTATGTGGTTTTGCAATTTTTTGCAATCCTTATTTTCCTGAAGTAAGGAAACATAAATGTTCCAGTATTTAAAAAAAATATTATTCTCATAGCTGAATGATTTTGTAATTTAAAAAATTGATTGAATAAAACTATTTTTAAAACGATGTAATAAAAAAATTCCTAATGTCCCCAAAGACAATAAAAATATCTTACGCACTGTCCCTATTTTTTCAGCTGTCATTGTAGACAAATGCAGTAGATACATGCAATTACAGYCCTTTTAGTGGATTTCCTCTGTAATCCTACTATGTAATCCTACTATTTGTCCCTATTAAGGGACAAATTATGAATTTAAYGTTTAAAATGAAGCAGACGCATCTCTGCCAGCAGTGGCTACTCTGCCATTCATGTATACATAGTTCAGATTCAGTTCACCCTTGAGCAAAAAAAGAGGTCCTAACAGCTGACAAACTTCTTGGGGAAATTATTTCTCCTCCAATTTCCTACGTGACCTTAGGAAAATCACGTTTCATATCTCAGTTTCCCTAACTGAGAAAAATAGGATAATTGTATATRTGGGCTTGAAGAGGGCAAGCATGTATTTCAGTTGTTATGTTCATGAAGGGGGGAGAGAGGGCAAAAATCTAGACAGGCATAGGCAGTAAASAGATGCAGTATGTCTAAGCATTAACCTGAAGCTTGCAATAAGTGAATCTACTGTTAGTATTGGTCTCAATAATATAACCTGACCAAAATTTAGACTGAATTCTTTACATATAAATCACCAYGAAATATAAAATATTAATACTGAAGAAACATCACCCTTTGCTTGACCTTAACCATAGCTGGTGCACTAGAACTATGGAAGAGAACTATGCAAATTACTTAAGAAGGAAAGAGAGGGGCAAAGGGGCAGTGTGGGTGGTAGCTGTAATTAACAGCAACAGTCTCAGAGAACCTGGAAGTACTGACAGTACTGCAAAAGTGGACTTCATTAGCCAGCAGTTCCTTAGACACAGTGTATGCAAACCTGAAGTTGTAGAGCAGATTATATTTACAACATTGAAAAGTTTGATGAGACCAATAAATAAGAACATTTGATCTCCACGGTCTAGAAATGTAGCAGCAGACTTTGCAGCTGTCTTGGAGAGGTGGCATTACATTTCTTTGTGGAAGAGATGAGGAACACCCGGAATGGGAAAAAAAAAAAAAAAACCAAAACAACCAAAAAACCAAAGTCTAAAAATCTTTATAAATACTTTACAAGCACAATAATACTTCAGGTTTTTGAAAATCTGTGAAGCTCAGGTGCAAAATATAATCCATTACAGTGATAATGTTGCAGGACTAGTTTTTACACTGGTAATAACCAAAGGAAAATAAAATGTGTATAAATTGTGTAATATATGATATGTAAAATAAAATGTATCTAAGTACTTTTCCTAAAAGACTTATGTTTAACATTAATGTCATTAATGTCAAGCAGCCAGTTTTAGCTCATTCAACCATAGTATCATTGCAGAAATTCTGTGAGAATTACATAATGTAAATGAGACTGGAGGTCAAAAAGAATGTAAATATGTGATAGACTGAAGCAGGTGGACATTTTTAACATAAAATTATAAATTCTTTTTTCTCCCCTTTCAACTGAGTAATCAAATCAGTATGTTAGATTTAAAGGTCACATCAGTATCTACTAAGGAAATATACTACAATTTACATTGTTCTGGTGACTTTCAGAGATCAATTTATGAATTATTCATACAGTTTATCAAGATGTGTAAGAGAKATGGTCAAACAGCTCATGTAATAAAATGTAAATTTGAAATAAAAGTGTTAAATTATCTAGACTCTGGAATGCCAGATWTGTGGAAATATCTGAGATTCCAAATTTTCATAGAAGCTTTGGCACTGAATTCACTTTTGATTGATCCAAATATGTTTTCTAGTACAGTTGTTTTAATTTAGGAATGTATAACATAAAATAAACTTCAAAATGAAATGTTGTTTTTTACATTTTACCAAGGAACATGTTTTASAGCATAAAATATACCAACAAAATTATCACCTTCCATGGAAAGATATGGTCTCATGGACTGTGTTCCATAGAAAATTTTTCAACTAAATTTTATRTCCTCTGTAACTGCAGTGCAATAGAGAACAAATTGTAGTTCTAAATCCATATCTATTCATCTATTAGTTGGCTTTGGAAACTAAAATACCCAGCTACTCAAATAAAAAGAAACAGCCAGCATTCCAGACAGCTAAAACTTTTCAAGGAAGAACCAGAAAATAAGCAATTAAATTGTACATCAAAAACCTGAGCAAAATCTAGTGTTCAGTAATCTGTACTTTCTTTAAGTCAGGGAAATTCTGATATATATACAGATAAGCAAACGAACATGAAGTCTTGTCAAACTACACAGAAAACAAGACAATGAAAAAATAACCTAAGAAATAACTCCTTTCTCACGGTCTCTCCAAATAACATTTATCTCATTTTCTTGTTAGTTGTTACAAAGAAAGATATTTAATTTGGTGCCTCTACTGGAGCAGTTAACTGTTTCAACATATAAACAGAACACCTAGCCAGCATAGCATAGATATGAAGGAAGAAATGCATTTTCATATGAAAGCCAATATRTATGAAATACACACATTTATAATCATTCACTGGTTAGAAAGTACTATAATTATGTTTAAGGGTTTGGGAATGGGTGTCCCAAAGACAAAGGAATTAAGAGAAGGTGGTAAAATGGGGTACAACTCAGTTAAAAATCCTTGTTCTCGATTTCGCAAGTAAAGATACTGTGATTAGCACTATTTTAAACGAAGTTCCTCAGAAGACGGTTTACACATCTGTAAGAAAGTTATGGTTTTCACTGTTTCTCAAAATGTGATATATAAATATTTACCTTGTGTTTTCAGCAAGTGTTTGTTAAGGTARTTAATCAAAGAGTCTTAACGTGAAGCAGGAGAGAAAAATCTGACTTCCTCCCTAGAGGTACCATGTAGCGCCATACTGCTCAGTTGTGAGAAACAAAGAACTAAGGTTTTCACAAGTAAGGCAGGTTACCACACTCTGGTTTGGATCACCCTGAAACAGGACTTAATACTGTTTGTTGTACACACTTCAAAATAATAAAGTTAACATATGAGCTGTTCCTCATTCAAACAAAACMTTTAAATCCATAGTGTTAGGGCACTGATAATGCCCCATTCCAARTTTATTAACCCAGGGTCATTACCTGGGAAAGATTACAAGGTGCACGCTTACAGACSCTGCTCCTCCTGGTCTGACTCTTGCTGTTAAGGGAATCAGGAGAGGAACATACACTCCCTGGTAACCATCAGGAATTAAAACACAGCTATCTGGCACATGACAGTAAAGTAGGACATGGCGTAGTTGAACACAAGGATTCCCTGGGAATGTAGGCCTATGTATAATAAGAAATATTATTAATGAGCATCTGTGATATTACAGGGTTTTGKKTTTTTTTTTAATTTTGGTTTGGTTTTTAGTATGTGAAAGATGCTCTTAGATCTCTTTCTAATCCAACTGGGTATAGTTCTGTGTTGTGTATGGCACAGATCTGAAATCAAGAAGAAAGCTAGTGATCCACTTAGAAATTCAACAAATAACACAGACAAGAAAACTTTCACAGATTCTAATCTATGAGAAAATTGAAGTATTATGTACAAATTTGATACCTGGATGGTGACTGTCATAAAATTCAAAATCTTGGCTATAGTCTCATCTTGAAAAGAGGTTCAGAACATTTTTAACACATCTCAACTTGATGGATGGATAGATAAATGGATCCAAAGGAAAATTTCTCCCTCATAAAATGAAGCCCTAAACATTTGGGTGTGACTGAAGCCAACAGAAGAATCATATGAGATAATTTGCTTCAACTGCTTATTATCATCATGATTGATAGGCAGCCAAAATTAGAGATAACTGCAGGGTAATCACTTAGTTGAAAGTAATCTTCAGGGAACTTCAAGTAAGTTCCTAGATTTAGGAATATAGTTCTGTGATTTAAAGCAAAATGGCTTTACTGGAACCTAAATTTTAATGTTCCTCAGTGTGGGCTACAAAAAGAACAACTATGGAGAAAAAGGGAATCCATTTCAATATATCAAGCTGAAACCTAAAGTAGAAAATTGAAACTGTTACAATGTTAGAATTTAAGAAACTTTGGGAATGATCTCAGAGTAAATTTCAGGGACCACTAGCTATCCAGATTTTAGGACTAATTAATATACATTCAAGTATTCAGCAGTACAGTGTTAAAACTCAGGGGAAAAGTTGATGGGTTTGTGTGTTTTGCTGGCAAACCCAAAAAGAAAAAAAAATAATCCACTATACACATGAAAACTCTTAAACCAGTAACAAACCAATTCTTCTGGCAATATTAGAGCCAGTTAGGTATTTTTCAACAAAATCTTTTCTTGTCAGAAAAACACAGCTTTCAATGAACGAAAAATGAAGTGAAAGTGAAAAATGTTCATTTTAGTGGTTTCAATTTTCCATTCAACTGTTATAATATTAGAAGAAGTAGCTTTCATAAGCTTGAAATATTTAACTTCTCTGTATCTCTCAACTGGCTTTCATTCCCTTATCATATAGAATATAAGTTATTTTAGTTTACTTTCACGGTCCCTCTTCTTACCCATAATCTGTCACAAAGTGATGAAAGGTCAACTCCTATGGCTGTACGGCTCATGATATCAACATTTATCACCCACTGGTTAAATTTATAAACAAACTCCTCTGCACTTTCTCCCACTCTAAGCTCCTATAACCACCCATAAAGCTACCTCATTGTTATCATAGAGGAAAACTGTTCAACTCACATAGTTTAAATCAAATCAGGATCAGAGAGGTTTACAGATTTATAAATGACATATAATTAACTGGCAATCAGTGAACTATGCATTCAGGWTCAACATCAGCAATACAACCAATAAACCACCATCCCAGACAGTAGGAAAATGTTAATATAYACCTACAAATTTCCAAATATCTTTCTGTAACTATATGCCCCTCTCAGGCATTGTGCACCCCTTCACCCCCTAGCAGCATGAATTGCCACCCTCCCACACTGCAGTATGTGAGTGCAGGTCCCCCATGTGCAAACCCTCCTGTAGAGACGTCAGTGCTCCTGCTGTGCATGCACCCCTGCCACTGCCAGCACACCGCTAAGGCACTGGCACGGGCAGGTGCCCCACATGGCCCCACGTGAACCCGGAGGAGGCTTCCCCCCATGCCACCCCTGCGCTGTGGTGCCTGGGCTGGGTGCAGGCTGCTCCCGTGCCCCATGGGGAGCTGCTGGGCCTGCCCCAGGCAGGGCAGGGGATGCCGTGGGGTGATGCCTGGCAGTGCCCAACCAGGGTCACTGCTCCTCCTCTTGTTCCAAGGGGTCTTCCCCAACCGTATTACAGACTTCCATGCTTCTCTGACACTGCTTCCTAAGCTGATGCCTTTTCTGCTTCTAAAGTTTCTTGGTAATTCCCTGGTTACTGTTTAATTAGACTGATGATCATCATTATCTTCTTCTTCAGCACGACCAATGYGGGGCAAATGCCCCCTCAAATCCCTTTTTGGAAGTCTCTTCTATCTGCAAAAGCAATTTCTATGCTGGTGGCATATTGGCATTACTTTGTATCAGACTGACCAGTCTCATTGTTTCCTTGTCTCCCTCCAATGTTTATTAAAGTACTTTTTTTCGCTTGTGTTGTACTTGGGGGACTCTGAACAATAAGGGACACCTCGTCCTTCACATGTATAACACCTACCCCAAAAGTAGTGTCATTGCCTATGGAAAAGTAACTACTACTATTTATAATAAATATTTACTTTTTAATTTATTTTGGATATTATATGTCAACAGGGTGGTAATGGCATTTCAATACTACTCACTTATACAAACTATGCAGATAGATAGTTTAATTAATATTGATGTTATAATGTTATGATCCCATTAAAGCTCAGTGAAACACTTTATCAAAATGGAGAACCTTAGTATTCAAACAGAATGTTTGTTTGTTTGTTTGTTTTTTCCCCCCAGTTAGTATTTTCTTTCAGAATATTCATGCCAGAGGGAGCTTCAACATTTATACTTCCTTTTCTGAACTGAAATGCAGACACATTTTGTTATGTCAAGATATCCCATCATATAGAAACTATTTCTCATTAATTATTATTTTAAAACTGAATACTGTCACAGAATATCTTAAACATTTTAATTATATCCTGTATTTTATCCATTTGGGGGGAAAATGCRTAATTTTAATCTGAGATGAAATGGTGAACAAATTATCAGGTATACTTGTTATTCATATGGCACCATTGTTATACACAATGCTTTACACACACATAAAAGACATTTTAAGCCAATCATCTTTAAGTGTTTAATAATGTCATGACTAACAACAAACTCCAGATGAAGCAGAATTACTTAATAAGATAATTAAAAAGGAGAACCCATAATTAACTAGAGTTAAAAATTATTTAGAGACACAAGAACAGCTACTGAAATATATAGAATATGCTTTTGTATGACTATGTCTGCATCACCAAGCACAACAGAAGCCAATTCTTATAGCAAAACAACAGGTACTGGGGAGCTGGTATGTACATTATCCGTGTTTGAGACTTACTTTAAAAACTCTCTATTTTGGTCCTATGAAATGAATGGTTGTCAGCAGCTGGTCTCCATTAGATAATCCCCTGGAATCAATCTTCCATGTTATTTTCATCCAAAAGGAACTCAGCTTTTGTACTCTGGAAGCACCACTGTGTGGTGCATCAGGGTGTAGGTGAGGGTAATTGGGAGATGGACTTCTTTCTGAACTACAACTCTCATGAAGAGGTAACCATTACAAATTAGTGGCTCATAAAGAGATTCTACTATTTTATTTTATTTGCTGAATTAAAATAACATTTTTGTTATTTATAAAAGGGAATTCATTACTCATGACAGATTTCTGCAGCTACAACTCTATTTTGTTAGCAGAAATGCTAGGATTTAGATATAGGTCATCACTATGGTGCTGCTGCTAACTGCATCTTTTCTAAATTCCAGTCCACTTTCCTATCAGCCGTTAGAAGTTTGTCTACTGACAAGTGGAAACATTTTAGAAGGGAAAGTCAAAGGATCACAGAAAATTGATTACATGTGTTTAAATTAGAAACCTACATGTGAAGTTTTCCTGCAAGGACATCGTAATTGATCTTTAATTGTTTAGGATTTGTCTCCATATTCTACAGCAAAACAGACTGTTAGAAAACCAAGTGAATATAAAGAATAATAATTGTTTATCACTAAGTGGGAAACACATTTAGTTAAATTATATTATATCTTAGAAGAAATTTCATGAAAGAATAAAGAGAGGTTAGGAAGTTTTTCTTAAGGAAACCATATAAGGTGTGTTGAAACAAGTGCAAGAATAACAACAATGTCTTATCTTGCTTGTATGGGTAGCAGAAATTTTCAAAGGTCATGGTTAGAGATGACCAGGAAATTATTTGAAAGACTAAAAATGTATAAAATGTGAAAAAACCCAAAGCAAACTTTTTTAGCTGATATTAGTAAGACATTCTTAGTGACTGCTAATCATAATGATTTATGCAGATGAGAGGTATAAGAATATTCAGAAAAGTTAGAGATTTCACAAATCAGAACACATAGTTAGCTGGCTAACTGAGAACTGCCTTATTGTTATGCCCACAGCAGCTAGTGCTACAGCACCTTGGGGACGTAAAAGATGCACGCGGTGTGCCCCGCGTAATCTGTTGCATAAACCAGCTCTGCACATTAGAAATAAAGTACATATATATGGTGAAAATAGTTACACAAATTATATATCAAATTATACTGATTAACAATATGACAAAAAATGAGGATAGAATTGTGAATGACCTACAAGCACAGAGAAATTATTCTGATAGCAGCAGAACTAATGACATCTAGTTTCCTAAGGAAGTATGTGCTATATAACTTGTAGCCACAATCTGTATAACTCATCTTTGCAATACCTCCTAAGTTTAAATGTGATATAAAGTAAACTGTTCTCATGTCAATAAATCTTTTTCCAAAAATTTTATTTAAAAATTCATAAAACATATTAAAAAAAAAAGTCATTCTCACTCACATTTCCTTAGACTCTAAATCCTTAGCTAATTTTTCTGGTTTCAGGAAAGTACCTTTAAAAAGAGATCTGGATGAATTATATCACTGAAAGATGATAGAAATTAGTCTGTTAAAATGCCAATAAAGGATTTGGGTTTTACTTACTCCATCCTGAAAACTGTCATTCCAGTGTCATAAGGTTCTGGATATTTTTCACCGTATGCTTTGCTTTTAAACTTGGAAGTTTGCATTTAATGACTAGAATTGCACTTCTAGTTCTGGTACAGAGTGGGAGAAGTAATTGTAGGCTCTGAGACACCTCCCTTAAACTTGAAGAAATCTCTAGTGAAGGCAAGAATTCAAATTAGTCCCRTCCTTTGCAATACATACTGGACATCTCTCTATAGGTCCCTGCCAGGTAGCTGGCTGTGCTGACCTCTTCTGCGGACCCAACTCTCCCTACTGTTAGCCTGACACGGGATCTGACCTTCCCTATGTCTTGCCTTAGAACGTGGCAGAACACCAATAATGGTAGTAATTTCCTGCATGCATTTTATAGGGACTGCAGATACATGAAAGTACAAAAATCAGCATTAGAGTAATTAAACTGATTAAATTCTAGATGTTGTATGCTTTTTATTACAATTTTGCAATGAAAGATGGAACTTTCTTCTCTCAAGTGTAGTTACAGACTCAGCTGAGTTTTGGCTGTCTCGCCTCACTAACCTCCTAACTGTGAGGTTACCCTGCTAAGGAAGATAAATCTATGTCCCCCTGTTGATATTGCTCAACGCTGACCAAATGCTTAAGTAGGTACAGTATTTTATACCTTAATGTTTCTTTAGGGTGATGTTCTGAGCTGGAGGGAGAGGTGATAGTCTTCCATTTCCTGCACTTTCGTCTTCTTACACAAAGAGAAACCGTGTTTGCATGGGACTAAGGACTTCTGTCTAGTAGAATGCATGATGAGTCAATTCTTCTCAGAAAGGAGASAGAATTAAAGCTAGGGCCTTTACCTTCAGTGTGTAGGTTTTAACTCCTGAGCTGCTGGATGAAAGTACAGGCTTTTCTTTTATGGTCATTTTTTTCAACTTTATCCTGACTGCCTTTATTATTCTTTTTTTTTTGCAGATAAAATTATTCTGTGAATTCAACAGTTAGTTGCAAGACGTTTCTGAAAAAAATAGAACTTCTCTTCCCAGAAAAAAGTATCATTGTCTGAAATAATATATCTAACTTGCAGTTCTAGTTCAACTTGTTATTGTTCTTTATTCAAGGACTACTTCAGACTAGAATGACTGCCAATGCTTGCCACACAGTTAAAGAAAATACGACCAAAGAAAGAAGGAAGAGATGGTCAAAGGTACACTTACTTTACGTGACTTTATTGCCCCTTCTGTCCAGCCTAAAATGTTATGCTTTCATACAAAGGTTCAATTAGAGCATATAACTTCCCCATTCAGATCCTGTCTACTTTTAATCTTTCTCCTTTTAACATTTTATCTAGGTTAGCCACACATACATGTAGATAAGCTAGTGTGTTTTGAAATGTTTGGTATTTTACAGGTAGTTGTACAATCTTTTTATTTGATTATTACTTCTGGCAACTACAAGCCAAGTTAGAGACTACATGTTGAATTTGTAGTATACTGTTTCTAAGGAAAAAAAAGACAATAGCTTGATAAATAGAAAAAGGAAAAGTAAAATATATATTTGCTTCAAAGGATTCATATTTGCCATATTAGTGAATATAAAATATTTTAATCTGCTACATTTACAAGTACTTGTACACACATTTTTGCAAGAAAATAATCTAAAAAATAAAACCCCATTGTTCTACAGCGTAGAAATTGTTTTTTCTACAATAATCCACTCACTAAACAGTGCATGTTTCTGGGCACTAATCCAACTAGTAAGCCTCCTTACTCCTGTTTTATGTTCTACTGAGTACTGTAAAAGTAGACTAGGATTTTTGATGTGTAGCTTTAGAATTTCATTTTTCTTTCAGGAGATAGCTCTGCAAGGCAATTGATTCTGAATGGTAATGTGAAATAGACACTACTATTAGGACTCCAGGACTACACTAATGTTTCTAGGCCAGACTTAGAATGTTTCAGATCAGTTTGTTCTCCAATCAAATAGCCAGACACTTTATTCAGTTCAGGAAATATTGATGTTTTTGACAATACAGTTGGGGCTTAGCCTGTATTCTTTACACTGAAGACACTGGAGCAATATTTCTAAGTTAATGATACAGCAAAATATAAGTAAATTCCTCTTCTACTGATAGCAATGGTAACAAATAAAATAGGTCACTATGCACATCAGGAGCCTCACAGAAAACAAGAGTCACAACACTAGTACAAAAAGGATTAATTTTGTAGTAATGTTTATCATAAGAAATACTTCTTATAGCAAAAAGTTCTGATTTTTTATGAGGATTACCGTGAACACAAATCTATTCCTTTCCCTGCAGGAGGAAGAAGAAA
>JAYKAV010000279.1:57624-86559 GCA_035582835.1 Phoebastria nigripes | reverse complement strand
AAAAAAAAAGAAAAAGAAAAAAAAGAAAAAGGAAAAGGAAAAGAAAAAGAAAAAGAAAAAGAAAAGGTCAGGATATTGTCAGTTTGGGGGTGGATTGAACAGGGCCCTGAAAGACAGATTAGTATGCAAAAACCCTACTCAAAGCATACAAAAGAAGCTTCTGACTAAAGCAAACTTGGCATCTAAAAATGGTGTTGAAATTGCAATGTCTATGGAAACTGTGACTTAAGATACAACAAATTTTATTCAGGGACAAGCAAGAGGGCAATGTCCATAAAATATGTACCACATCAAAAGCCAAACAGTAAATTGGAAACAACAAACAGCTAAAGATCCTGACATTTGCTACTGCTGTGGAAGGGGGTCAGACATCCATTCCAAAATTGTAGAAACTGTAATAAAAAGGACATATCTGAAGTGTAAATGATCCAGCAAAGGCTATGGTAAAGAATAAAAATGATATTGCTGTTGATACAGGGATAGTATCACATTGGCTAAGAGGCAGTTAACCCCAAAAAGCTCAGTAAGAATAAAAATGACAATTAATGGTTAAAATAGGAAACTTACCTTCAAATTAGGAAAATGTTCAGGTTTGCCAAATGAGTAGATGAATCTCATTTTGACAGGATCAACCATGGACTTACAGTTTACTCAGAATATACTGAGAAGCATGTATTGCTTTGRGAGGAGGGACTTGGGGGTGCTGGTTGACAGCTGGCTGAATATGAGCTGACAATGTGCCTAGGTGGCCAAGAAGGTCAACGGCATCCTGGCCTGTCTCAGAAATAGTGTGGCCAGTAGGAGGAGGGAAGTGATCGTGCCCCTGTACTCGGCGCTGGTGAGGCCGCACCTCAAATACTSTGTTCAGGTTTGGGCCCCTCACTACAAGAAGGACATTGAGGGGCTGGAGCGTGTCCAGAGAAGGGCAATGAAGCTGGTGAAGGGTCTGGAGAGCAAGTCTTACAAGGAGCGGCTGAGGGAACTGGGACTGTTTAGCCTGGAGAAGAGGAGGCTGAGGGGAGACCTTATCGCACTCTACAACTACCTGAAAGGAGGTTGCAGCAAGGTGGGTGTTGGTCTCTTCTGCCAAGCAGCTAGCGATAGGACGAGAGGAAATGGCCTCAAGTTGCCCCAGGGGAGGTTTAGATTGGACATTAGGAAAAATTCCTTTACTGAAAGAGTGGTTAAGCATTGGAAGAGGCTGCCCAGGGCAGTGGTGGAGTCCCCATCCCTGGAAGTATTTAAAAGACGTGTAGATGAGGTGCTTAGGGACATGGTTTAGTGGGGCATGGTGGTGTTGGGTTGACGGTTGGGCTCGATGATCTTAGAGGTCTTTTCCAACCTTAATGATTCTATGATTCTATGATTCTATTTGATTTTTGACTGTCTCCCATCATCACAAAAACTTCATTTCTGATTCAGAAGACAGGGATAGCATGTCACTCTGCACGGGTGCAAGGAATTGCACATGGCCGATTCAAGTCCTCAGCAGACTCTCCTCAGTGTGACAGAGAGATAACACAGCTTTAGATTAACTGATTCCCTGTTATGTCTTCCATATTTTTTGATTGAAAAATTTACATTAAATTCACAATCATATCTGCAATCATATCTGCTTGAAAAGCATGTATAGTACAAAGATTACTATGCCATCCACAAAACTGGGAGGGGTAAAAAAAAGAAAAAAAAAAAAAAGAAGAAAAAAAAAAAAAAAAAAAAAAATCAGATTCCTTTTTTTTCCACACAGTGCTGTCATTGTTATATCTAATGTTTCTTTTACGATTCAGAAACAAGTAATACACGTACATTTTGCAAGAGTATAGAGTTGTAAGTAGAAAAAAAAGAAAAAAAAAAAAAAGAAGAAAAAAAAAAAGAAAAATGTTATACAGTTGAATTATATAGAGACAGGATGCTATTTTCTTGCTGTATCACGCTGATATCATTTTCACTTTCAGCAGATCCATTTCCTGCAAAAGCTATTCTTCCTCTTCAAGGCCAGAATTAGGATTGTTCATGTAAGGCTTTGTTTGAGGTTTTAAACAGATGCATTTTTCACATAAACATGTATAGATATACATAATAACAAAAAAAAGTTTTATGATTGAACATAAATCACAATCTTTTCATTATTCTGTGAAATGGTATAACTCCAAATTTTACTTTTCTAGAACAGTTATCTAATTGTCCTAGCTTTTCTTTTATCCCTGAAAAACATTTCAGTTTCATAAAACAAAAGTTCACTTGTAAAATAATTTCTTTCTTTATTCATACATTTTCTTTGAATGTAAAACTTTCCTACTCTGCTTTAATCGCCTAACTATGGGGTATTGTAGGGTAATGGCTCTCTTGGTGATTCACATCACATAGGTAATAAATATATGTCCTTCAGATAAGAGACTGGAGATCAGAGACCAAACTTCTCAGCCAGTACTCTGGAGAGTAATTCTTTCTTCTAGAGGTTCAACACTCCTGTGTTTTCAACCAAGTCCTGTATCTGCAATCACTGAGGATTTTCTCTTTAGAATATGCAATAATTTGGTAAGTGATGGGTATAAAAAAGGTATAGTATTGGTAATGGGTATGCTAACTGTAGAAAAACTTGTTCAAAGTCCTGACCCAAATTGTGTTCAGATAAAATAACAGACACTGTAAATGTAACAGCCACCTGGGAGGCGTCACATCTGGTTTTGTTTGTTTGGTTGGTTTGGTTTGGTTTGTTTTATTTTAACTCTAAAGACTGTTTAGTGTYATAGGAAGGAAAAAAATAGGTCTTTGTGCAACCTATGACAGCTGTAAAGAGAATAAATAGCAGTTCCACTGAGCACCCTATAACTTGGGCATCTCCTGGGATATGTAAGTTCAAATCCCCACAGACAAAACAGAAAAGGAAGTGTTTGTTTAAATGGACCTCAGTTTACAGATGGTTTCAGGATAAGTAAAACTACATTCTTTAAAGATTAAAAAATGACATAAATCAATCTATCAATAAATAAATATTACAATTCTCTAATCTGATTACTATGTTTTATTAGAAACTGTCAGCAGTTTCTGCTCTCCTTTCTATGACTCCAGAATCTCAGAGTGTCCAAATCAGCAAGCTGACTGTGAAGCATCCCTGTGCTTGCCAGGAGAGGGAGCTTGATAAGGAAAGTAATTGCAAAATAAGTTAGTTTCACTTAAACCTTCTGTCACCCTGTGAAGGCTGACCTCCATAGTTCTAACTTTGATACATACAGGTTTGTAATTCCTATGGAAGTTATCACGTTCATTTTAAGAACAAGGAGATTTCGCAAGATAGAGCAAAGAAGAATTCAAAAGGACTAATAGTGCTTTGGTGGTTGAGGTACAAGAAGTTGAGGTATATTATATTGTTAGAAATGTATATTACTGAAAACACATTTGTCACTGAATACAGTAAGTGATTGAATTTCTAAGATGATGATTGCAGTCCTTCTAGGCTAAAATAATATTAGGGGCAAAACATTGGTTCTTACGTGTGTACGTTGGGGAGACAGTACCAAGAGTAAGATGGTTGAATCTCACTTTCTTCTTCAGTCACAATCACAAAGTTTCTTTAGGATTCTCGCAGTCCTCCACAGTAGAGGAAACCATACCCTGACCATGAAGATATTGTCAGGAGATTATTTTTAATTAATTTAGAATATATAGAGTCATAGCAGACTGTGGAGACAGGTAGCAGACAAGGAACACTGCCTCCAAAATCTTTTAGATGCCAGTATACTCACTACTGCTCTCATAAGATGTGCTTACTTCCAAAGAAATGTTCAAAAAGTTAAATGTGGATTTCAGATGCTGCAATTGTGCATCTTAACAGGTGACTGTACAATACCTGTTATCAGGGGTTTCGGCATGGGCAACCAAAAGAAATGAGATATCTTGAGCACTGAAGTGTTACATGGAAGTATGCATGAAGGGATCCTCCAAAAGTATATCATGATTCATACACAGCTGCACGTGAGGATATGTCATATTAAAATCATAGAGTCATAGAATCCTAGAATGGTTTGGGTCAGAAAGGATCTCTAAAGATCATCTAGTCCAACCCTCCCCCCTGCCAGGGGCAGGGACATTTTTCCCTGGATCAGGTTGCTCAAAGCCCCATCCAACCTGACCTTGAACACTTCCAGTGATATTAGACATGCTGCTAAATGGTATTGCAATTGACACGTGTCCCCTACTTTAATATTGGTTTCTAGGATTGAAAGACTGCTCAAAACTGTGCAAAGCTGTAGAAATATTTTTTAACTCTGCTTTTCTGTTTTTTTGTTTCACCGGGTAAGATACTTTGCAATCAAGACCATTTATTGAAAATGGAAAATGTGTAAAAGTGCAGATCCATGAAAATACAGAATAAATGAAGAACATCTGCCCATTTCAGTTCATGAATTGAGCTCCGTGAATCACTAAGCTGTCTGATGGTTGCACTGAGTGTAGGATGTAATAACACAGAGTGAAGTGCTCTTGGCAAAGCAGCTGGGCTGAAGTAGGGCTGTTGACCTGTGGTCACCAAGATACGAATATCCTTCTGCTGCTGTCTTTCCTTCCTCATGTTTCCTCTCAGATCTGCAACATCTATTGACAGAGGACATTTCCTTTGAAACTTTCCATCCTGACATTTTGGATGTGTGCAGTGAGAGTATACTGTAATTTACACAGTATATAGATTTAAGTTTGCTGGTTTCTTAATTTAAACTTCAAGACATTTTTGAATATTCTTTTTCTCAAAGAAACTGTGATTATTTTCTTGTTTGAGCAAAATACTRTGGAAATTAAAATTCTAGTGATAAGAAAAGAAAAGAGAAGAAAAGAGAGGAAAGAAAAGGAAAATAAAAAGATATGGTAGCATACATTCTTGAATTATTTTTTTTTTTAATTTGATGATCATTAAAGTTTCTGTCATTTTAATTTAGTACTGTACCATTGTGAAATACACAATATTATAAATATTTGCTATTTGCTTTAGACTGATTTTTTTTGCCATGTTGAATACTTTGTAAGTAGTACTCAATTAGAGTTAGCACTCTGACATGATATTTCAATTACAGAATGCTACTCTATAATTCACTGTATGTTAGATAATTATTTATTACTCTTTTTTTTTTTCAACCCTTTAGTTGCTAAAATGATCCCAAAGGTTGTTCTTTTATTAGGACCTGTGTTCCTAATTCAGTGAGGCTATTTTGTCATTTATATAATTTCCTGTAATGGGGTGAGAGGAATGTGTAAGTGCGTCTTTATTTTTCATTACTTAAAGTATTGGAAGTGTAGTAATTCCAGTGTAGTGGAATATTTTTAAAAAGTTATTGGCATTTTTTAATTTTGCCAAAAAGAGATCATATTTARTCTATAGAAATACAGATATTTAATGAAAAAAATGGTCCCAATGACCAAAGGAATATATTCATACTCTTATACCACATACAAATAAGAAATTTCTTCAATTCAGAACTACGTAATTTCAAAAACTAAAACACAACCCTGGTGTGTCCCACAACACAGACAGGAAGAGAAAATGCACACAGATGAAAAAAATAAGTTAGACTACCTGTGGACCAACAAACCTTTATTGTTAATTTGATTCATATCATAGCACCTTAGAAATTCCTTGGAGTGAATCCTGGACAAATTACATAACTAATCTAGAATTGGTGGATGCAAAACTGTACTCAGAAAGTGTTATCAATGAAAGTGTTATCACTTTCAAACTGGACGTACATACTGAGTTTCTCTTCCCCTGGGTTCTGTCCGGTACTATTGAATGCTATTCAGTACTCTTGAGAGTAAGTTGGATGTTGGAACAGAGATTTAATATTTATTACATCCATATACAGCACCACATTGGGGAAACTGCAATTGCAGGAGGATTGGATTAGAATTCCAATCATTTTGGGAAACTGGAAAACTGGTATGAAAAACAGGAACAGTGTTTAATGAAGTCAAAGACATAAGTCTACACCTAGATGGGAACAAATGATTTCACAAACTGGAAGAACAGCATGAGGGTAGACTGCTATTCTCCAGAGTAGGATTTTGGGATTATGATACAAAGTAAACTATAGTTAACTACTGTTGAACTAGCCTGCTGTTCTGAAAAAGACAAATATTACGTTGGGAAGTACAATTATGTGATGTCTGTAAAGGTAATGTCTCTTCTCTACCTGAACATGTTAAATTATAGTGTATACTCTGTCTCTAATGTGTGGATCAGCTGGGAAGAGTCAGGGGTAGAAAAATGTGATTTACAAGAACAGTCTGAAAACATTCGGATTTTTTACTTCAGGGGGGGAAGGTATAGCCTTCAAATACACAAAAACATGGCTGCAACGACCAAAGATAAAATAAACTGGTTTGCATGCCCACAGTGGAGTGAACTGGAAGAAATGGATATAAATTGCATCAAATGAGACTTTAGTTACAGATTAGGAAAAACATAAGCTATTTTTAAAACCTGTAATAGGTTGCCTACATGCGTTATGGACTTTCCCTCACTAGAAATTTTTAAGAACATGTTGATCCATCAAAAATCACTCAAGCAGGTGAAGAGATATAGATTTGAAACCTCTTAAAACCCACTTGTCATATTTTGTGAGCCCTTTGGTTTTGATCACTTATATTGCAAACATGCTAAATACGGATGGTTCTTACCTATTACAGTGCTAACTAATAGGATGCACCAAGCTGCACAGATTGAGAATGAATGTGATTGATAAAAAATATTTTCAAGAATTTGAAGCTTTAAGATGCTGTTAGCTTTGTTTTAGAGTGAAATGGTTAAGAATCAAAATGGATGATTTAAATGACTGGTTTTCTTAAAGTATAGGGAGAGAAAAAGGAAATGCAAAGTTGCACAGCTGTGGGCTGGGAGATAAAAATATACATTCTAAACAGAAAACTGTATCAAAGACCCTTGGTTTAAAAAATTAATTTTCTAAATTAAGGAAAATATATTTGCCAATAATTTCTCAATAAAGAAAAGCAGTATTTTAAATAGATGATGAAATAAGAAGTTTTTCCATTCAGAATCTCTGCTTACTCTGTGTGAAATTCATTCCTGTGCAGGTTGTAAGGAAAATGGGAGAGTATTTTCCTCTTAAAATGGTGGTATTTCCTTTCTTATAGTGATAGCAGTGCAGGGAACATCTAGCAGAAGATAAGTGAAATATAAAACAAAGTATTCAGTAGTGAACCATAATACTGTCTTTCTGCATTCCGTTAAATAAAGGAAATTTAGCATCTTGCCATTTTAATATAAGCAACAAAGGGTTACTGTTAAATTCTGTTTCAAAAAGGTATACCTTTTCAAGACATTTTTCTTGTGGGTGGAATAATGCCACATTTGGCCTCTGAGATTGTGACATCATTTCCGTGCTTGAGAAACACACTAAAAACTTTTACTTGTCTAGGCAAAAGAAAGCTTTGACCTTTTTTCAGATGAAGTACCTGAATAATATGGTGATGAGGACCACATAAAGAACCATAATGTGAATCTTCACTTTCCCTGAGGGGAGAAGCTGATCTCACAGGTTACTTGTTCCAGATCAGAAGCCAAAATAAGATAAAATCTTTTCCAGTTCTACTGTGTACTTAGCTCTCTCCTCTGTAGTTTATGCTGTTAAATATAACTTTTTAACCTGAACCTTCAGCTTGGGACTTTAGTTATTATTGAAGATCCCATGTAGCAGAATTTTGAATAAAAGTGTTACATTAAAATTTTAATCCTTTTTTGAAACTTCACTGTTCATGGTAATTGTTTAAGGAATTGAGTTCGTGTTTTACAYAGGTATGCAATAAAAGAATCTGTATTTATTAAATGTTTCCTAACTGCTGATATTATATTTTGGATGTATGTAAATGTATTACATTCATGGAGTCATTCATTAAAGGTGAGTTGAAATCAATTTTATGCACTTAATCCTTTACCTGACTAGAAGAAAACAGTATATTAATATGGAAATCTTTTTATTTTACTTTTCAATAATGCTTTTCAAAAAAGAATTAGATTATTGAATATTTGGTCAACAGTAAGTAATAAGGATATAGCGTATTTTCCTATTTAGACTAAAATAAAATAAGACATTTACAGGTATACAAAATAAGTGAATTTCTGGTTAATAGATTTAAAGTTAAACTTGCAATGTCTTTACAGTTCCACTTTTAAAAATGTTTTAAAATGGCTAAAGTGCTTATTGATTTTCTTCTTTCTAAATTTCAGTTATACCTCCCACTGTATTTCTATTATATGTAGCTTATAATAACGTAATGAATCATTAGTAGGAAATGTGTCAGTATCATGGGGCACAAATGGCTACAGACCCTCTAGAAAAATTTATGTGGGATACTTACAGGCAATGATCAAAGCAATGTATCAATGTTTTGGATTCTGTGACACTCTCCTGCTACTGATCTGAGAGTAAATCACGTTAGCTATTTGTTATTTATAAACTAAATCTAAATATACCTTTAACATGATCCAGGACCATCTGTAAAATACTTTATTACTTAGTATTAACTAGTCTTCCCTGATTTCCAGAAATGTGGTTCTTAGTGCCTCGTCTTCCATGTAATCCATGGTGGAATTAATTGCAGGGGCTCTGAAGCAATGCACAGCAGGGTTTGCTGCTGTGTCAGGCACTACTGTGGTTAGTAGTGCCAGGTGGCCAGGCTCACAGTGGGGCTCTATTCCTGTTGAATAAGCATCCTATGACCCAAGGAGGCCTTCCATGCTGCTCTCAATGATTCAGCGGCCTGTAAGTGACAATCAATACACAAAGAAAAAGTAGTTAAAGTCCTTGTACCACTCTGCTCATGGAAGGGAGATTTGACTCATTAAAAGTAGTGACATTGATTGCATTAGCATGTCTGAATTTTGTTCAAGGTCTTCCCAAAGTCCCATTGGCTATGTTGGCTCATAGCATAAGAAAAAGATGAAAATTCAAAAGAAGGTCAAATGATATTTATGTTAAAATTTGATTTTACCTGCTTCATCTGGAAGTAAACTACCCACAATTAAATTAAAACATTTATTTTCTTAGTGAGAGACATACAGAAAATCAGTGCTTGCTTCAGGCATTCTTCAGGCTTCTTTCTGCATTTGTTAGTCCAACATGATCAAAGTTTACACTTTCTTTTTTTTTAAATCATCAACTAACAGGCGATGGGAGCATTATAAATAAATACATAAGTAAGTAGGAAATAATACTTATAAATATTACAAACACATATTTTGTGATAAATAGATCTACCTTTCTGAAGTCATAGCTTACTGCAAACAAAATTAACAAAAGGTTTTGCTTCATATGGTAGTTTATATTTTAAGTGTTGTAGAAAAAAAATGTTTCTCACTCATCTGCAGAGGTAGCAGTAAAGAAGATCTGCAGTATGTGAAGGCCTGACTGATACTGGGAGAGAAAAAAATCCCACAAGCAAATCATGTATTAAATTGCCATAGCCAAAAGATGACCGTATCATTAAAGTAACTGAACTCTCARAATTAATGTCCAGTGCTAAGAAGATTATTAAATTCTTGGTCTTGTACATATGTGGAGTGCAGAGGTAGCCCAAGTGCAGGAATCCTGTTACTTCTTAAGTTAACTTATTGTTCTAGTGCATTTGAACAGTGTAGTAGCAAGCAGAGATCACAAAGACTTCTTGTACTATCTTTTCTCTTTACAGTTTCCTGGAACAGTTTATCACGACTGAGTCATAAAGTGAACAGATTGTAATATTGTCTTGCAAAAATCCATTGACCTTCGTAGAATGTCTTGTGAAAGAGAACTCAGCTTAGTGTAAAATATAAAAGCAGGGGCACTGAGTGAAGTTTCCTACACGGAAAGAAGTGGTCATAGGGTGTGGGTTTTTTCCTACAACAGAGCAACCAAGCAGCATCTTTCAATTAATTTAACTATTTTGAATTTGACTTAAAAAAATGATAGTAAAAAAAATTAACTCCTTTCTGCTCTTATGCAAGCAAATATTCTATTTGCCTACCGGAAAAAAATCTTACCAGATAAGTAAAAATATGGATCTTGTATTCCTGAACCAGTTACTTATGCAGATTTTACTCCAAATGAACATAAAAAAAAATACTTCCATGTCAGTTGTAAAGTAGGAAAAGAGAACTAAAAGTCTTTATTCAGCACATTAGTTGTGAGTAAGGACTATACAAATCCTCATCTTTAATCAGTTGTTTCAAAATTAAACCTAAAGCAAAATAACCCAAAAGCTGCCCTGCAAATCTCTCATTACAGTGCCATTTACAAATGAGATTTCCAGCTGAACTCCAATTGTGTTTAGTCAAACAAACTGTCAGATTGCAACTGGTATTTTCAATATGGAAGTTATTCAAGGGTAACTTTCTGAACATATGCAATAATTATCAGAAGGAAAGATATGCGATGTATTAATTTGGTTTCCATTACAGAAAAAGCAAATGTGAACTACTGACTGCAGTAAACAAAGGAGTTTGATTTGTGTGTATTTGATCTTTTCTTATCTGGAGAAAGGAAAAGAATACACTGGGTACTCTTGATCTTTATTTTAAGTCACCAGTCATCAGTGTAAATGGCTGCCTGTGTTAGGAATCCACTGCTGCAGGGGAAGGTCAAACTACATATTATGATTCTCACTGTAGAAAATACCTGTTTTACTACAACAGTACCTATTTCACAGTTGGAATCTTTCTCTTCTCTTAGGTGTGCAGAAACATCTGAATTTATAATATGCTGTTTCTTTGGTTCTTATCAAAATTTTAGAACATGTCTAGAATATCCCCTAAATAGTTCATACTTTAAAATGTCAGTTATCTAAATGCCAGTATTTTGAAAGCAGGTTGACCAACTCAACTGCTGCTGAAAAAAGAATTTAATAATAATAATAATAATAAAATCTTATCTCTTCAATAAACAGGAATGTGAGCCCAATCTTCTTCTTAGTGTTTAAGCTCCAAAATGGAATTAACAGCCTTGGTAAAACTTTTATTTTAAATAATTACAAAGAAAGAGTTTCTCTGAGTTGTTGTTTGTTTTTTTTTTTTTTTCCCCCCATGTGATACAGGTGGTTTCAATTTCTATGTGAAATGAGTAAAAGATGAAGTATATAGTTGTAATTTGTATAGTGGTATAGTTGTAAATTGTAATTTTTGTAAATTTACGGTGCAGAAGACCCAACTATTTTATCTGTTTCTCAAAAATACATAATAGCATTTCCTGTTTTCTTACAAATATTCTCAACCTTTCACAGAAGAGCTTCTTAGAAATTGTCCCTAAATTACTGAAACAACTATCAGCTGGGCTTTCAGGGTTTTTAACTAAAAGTCTCCATATTTTCTTGCTGATTTCCCTTCTACCTATATTATTCCATAGGATTACACTATTTACACTACATTATATTATCTATAGCATTACATATATCATGATCTTTCTAGTTAAAAAGCCAAGATCTTCAGTAATAAACACATTGAAATACAATACCTAAAACCTAGTGTTTCCCTCTTTTTTTTTTTTTTTTTTTTTTTTTTTTTTGTCTGAAATTAGTGGTATTCAGTAAGGGTTTAAAAATTCCAGGTGACAAAGTAAAATTTCTCAGGCAGCAGATATTTCTTATACATAGCATAAATATATAAAAATAAATGATCAGTGCCACTACTAAGGTGTCTATAGGTAATAAAGTGTATATGAGGTTGTTACAAGGTTGACACCTAAGAAATGTGTATTCCTCCAAAATCAAATCATTCACACGAATATTTCTTCTATTACTTCAATGTGTGTTTGTTTGTTTATTTGTTTGTTTTGTACTAATAGCAAATATTGCACAATTATAATCAGAATAATAGTACTATTTCGGTGGGGTTGAGTAAGTTTGGCTTGTGATGGATGGATGGATGGATGTATTAACACTTTATGTGTAAATAATGAATTTTTGATCACTTTTATGTTATGCTAACAGACACCATAGCACATAACTGGGATAATTTTGCAGATTGTATTTCACATAAAATTTTACAGAAAGCTGAACTATAGATTTGTAGGCTTGGATATTGTGATATTCAGTTCATGTGCAGATGTGACAGAAAAACTTTCCTAAATTTGCTTAGATAAAGCTTACAACAGTTTATCTCATGTTTGCCCAAAGTTAATATAACAAGTATTGAGAAGATACCAATAATGATCAGAGACACATAAAGTTATAGCAGACAAGTGAAAGTTTTAAAGACAAACATTGAACTTGTATGTCTGTGGAGTCTTTTTGTTCCTCTGCAAAGTAAATCCCATTTGCTTATCTTTTCATAACTTCTGCTTTCTAATATAAGCCAACACATTTTCTGCATCAACTCACGTTAGCAGGAAGGTTTTCTAGGGCTGAAGAACTGAATAGTTCAGTTCCTTCCTCTATTTGGAGCTGATAAGGTATTTCGCTTTGAGGAAACCATATTCAATAAATGTATATTATCTTGGGGGGTTTGTCGTTGTGGTTTATTTCTTCTTCTGAGAAACATAACAACTTTTACAATCTTCTGGTACCCAATTTTCAAACAGGGAAGTTTGATTTTCTAATAAATTCAGAATCTGTTACCTTCAAATGTCATCCGGAAGAAATGCTAATAATATATTCAAATATAATTTTCCCATATCTGCAATAGTCCAAATTCTACAGATCTTGTTCACCTTGATGATTAATTATTCAGGGAGCTATACAATCAATCTGTTTTTTCGTAATGACAGCATTATAAAACAAAAGCTGGATTTATTTATATGTGAGAAGAAAGGGAGAGGTGGACAAGGGGAAATATAAAAAACAGACAGCACTTATTTTGATTAAATAGAAGAAACAGAAGATTGTTTCCAATTATCTTCTGATATCCAAATATATCCTGTCTGAATCTAACTATCTATTAAAGTGCGATGACCAGAACTAATATTATGAAAATATCAGCCTAACCTGATTTAGAATTTCCTTTTGTCYGTGGTCCTGAGATAAGGTATCTGAAAGTTTGCCATTTAAACCCAACACTTCAGTTCTGAATTCCTCTTTAAATACAAATCTATTAATTCTCATTTCCTGCTGTCACTTTTTCCATTCCATACATCTTCTGTGTTTTCTTCTCTCTCCCTCTCTCTCCCTCTCTGTGTATACAATCTTTGACATATCTGTCACCTGTGTAAATTTCTGCTTAAATAGAAAAGTGCTCGTATAAGCATTATTGGTTGTTGCCAAACACAAATAAAAAATTCCTAAAATTTCTCAAAAGAGAATGAATCAACTGTGTAATTACAGGAAGCCACAAGTAAACAAAAAAACTCCACAAACTTTTAAAATATAATAAACATTGAAATACACTGATCATGTTAAATAAATTATAAATAGTTTGTGAACAGGAAATAAGGATGTTTTTAAATTGTAACCTTTGTCCAGTAAATTATGCAAAATAATATCCCTAATAATAAACTTTCTTAATATAATATCTCCTTCTAATTTGCATATGATATTTCTATAGCATGAAGTCCTGCAATTTCTCTTTGGGGAGAAAGTAAGTGCTTACAATGCTGCTGTGTCCTTGCCATGACTAGTCAAATTTATTTTGAGCCCTCATATTTTATTAGTGTGTCCTTTGTTACAGCGATGACTGGCTTAGAATATTCCAGTTCTGTTTTCCTATTCATAATATTCCTGTTGTACAAAAATGGTGGTGTTTACTTTTTATGTGATAAATGAATACAACGCTTTATATGAGGCTTTCATTTGAGCCAATTTTGTTTCATTTAGAGTTTAACAACTAGTATTGTCTATTTTTTTGTATTCTTTCAGTGCCATTAGTTAATTGTACAAGTTTTTTAACTCTTCTGAAGAAAGGGAGGGAGRTCATTTGCTTCTGTATAATAGGACTGAGAAGTTTCCTACAAGTCATATGAGGTTTGTACCCTATCTGTCAATAAATTAAGAAGATAAAAAAGAAAAAGCATAATTGGATATATCATATGTGTTTTGAAGACTGTGTTTCATAAAACAGTGTCCTGCTATTAGGTCTGATTTAATACAGAGAAGAAAGAAAACCCCTTTTCCTTTGATTAACACCAGTACAAGATTTCACAACCCATATGTATACAAAATGAAAAAAGGAAATTCTAAGCATAATTTTTGATTTTTTTTTTTTTTTTCAATTAAAATCACATGTTTTCTATGACAGTTTTCTGGTTTTGATAAACTCATTTCATCACATTTAGGTACACAGTTGATCACAGAATCACTTAGGTATTTTTTTCCCTAAATAAAATAAATTGTCCATAGCACCATAATGCTGAGTCCCAACAGCAAAACACTGATATGACTAGCTAAGTGAAAAGAAATGTTGGGTTTTTTTTCTTCATAGAAATAATGTTTCATATTTTCATCCAATTTCCAAACTAAATGGTTCATAATTTCATCAAATATACCTACTAGATGGAAGTCTTTCTTTTAGGGAAGATCTCCTTTGTGTCTGAGTGTGCATGTATATATGCAGTGTGGGATGTGTATTTTTTTATGTAAGCTTTTTTACCTCTTATTCCAGTGTCTGATGCATTGCCTGAATTTGTAAGCTTGGAAGCAAGTGAACTACACATAGTGGGGTGCTGAGCTTTCTGAAGGAAGGGAGTCTATGCTGTCACATGAGCTGTGTGAAAAAGCGTAACACCTTGTAAAAGCACGCAACATTTCATGAATAAAAGATAAAGCCAATTCAGAAAGGTGTTTGTCCTTTAGACTACAGCTTTCAAGCTACTGTGTATAAGATAGGTCATCATTTTTCTTAACTTTTAATATTTTGTGATGCAATTTTCCCCTCTACAATACGTTTTTGTTTAGTTTTATTGTAATATCTCATATTTTCATTGAATCCCAATGATTCATTCAAGAAATTGATGAAATGTAATAATGAAACATAGCAGCATATTAATGAAACACAGCAGCAGAGACAGAAGTTACTGAAATTTAAGAATACCAAGACCACAATGCACATAGGTGTTGCTTGCCCCAATAATCATGACATTCAAATATATGTCTACTTTACCTATTTTGTAAGGATGGATACCCACCAGASACAATTTTCTTAGACATAAAATCCATGTTCTACTACACATAATTAAACCTTAAAGAAATTTTAAAAAGAAGAAAACACATCTTTTTCATATCACTAGAAAGAAACACTATCATTTAGGATAATGATTAATCTGCCAAAATGAGATGAGGACCCTAACTGTAATGTGTGTTCTTGCACAAAATCTCACTGGGCTCATCAATCCTGACAGCTTTAGTAGGCTTCATTAAGCATTAGTTAAATTAGCCATAACTTCTTAACATTATTGGCTAATTGCTTTGTGAATCTGAGGTAACTCCAGAGTATACTAAAGCTCCATATCAATACAATAAACTTGTACTTCTCAGTATGATATCACACTATTTAAATCTTGATTGATGGTTGATMTTCAGAAGCTGGAATGGACTTTATTTAATTCCTAAATAGGAAGAACTGAATAGTAGAGTGAAGATTTTACTGCCTGGTGCAAATATAGTTTCCAATATGCTGAAGATACTGCTGAAGATGACCAGCTGAAATTTGCAGAAGTGGCTATTGGAAAGTATTCCAACACAGAAAAAAAACCACAAATACTAAAGATAACAGTCTATATGCTGGTCCTCTTCTGAGAACAGGCACCTGTCAGTGCTTCTAAACAGTAACAGTTCCAGTCCAGGAACATGACATTCAAACCAACAACTTGAAACACAGTACTCTGAGAAGAATTCATTAATCACCAAATTAATGGAAATGCCTTCCCACTTCCCTGTTGCAACTGTGTCATGATACAGCAGAGAATTAAAGCTTCATGGCCTGTACCTGAAAATAAAAGCAGAACCCTGGCTCTGTTGTTTACCATTGAGCAATGTGCAGTTGGGGAGTGAAGAATCTTTGATTCCAATCCTTGGTCCTAGAGTACTAATGCATGGTATGAACATTTTTATCAGGAGGTGGCTGCAGCTGGGGCAGCCAGGGAAATTGTATTGCTTGCTGCTCTTTTGCTAAGGAACAGGACACCCTGGCTTCTACAGCTACAGCACTGCAAGCACTACAGCACTGCAAGCAGTGCTGAGGGGCAAAGCCAAGGAAGGAATGGCACAAAAAAGGTGTACCTCCTGTATCTTCTGGTAAATTAGAATTTGGCCTTAGGTGTCCTCTGGTACCTGAATTCCTCCACTTTTCAAACAAAGCTGACAGTATTGTGTGGATCCCCTATCAAGTAATAGGGGAGTTTTATCACATCCTTTTGGAGCTGTCCGAATTCTCAGCCTCATCGTTGTATCTGGATAGCAGTGAGATTCCAGATAACTAAACAACCCCTGCCATTACTCTGGGCTATGGCAACAGCTTCCCACAAGGGGCCAGAGAGCTTATTCTGGCTATCCATGCCTCAGGAGGCAGAGGGCAAAGGAGGAGTATGAATGTCCCTGCTTTGGTGATTATCTTTGTAGTCAAGGAGCTCAAGAAGACAGAAGGTCTCACATGGAGATAAATGGTCTCCTAGAAATAAAGGCAGATTTCCTTGCTGGGAAATCAAAAGTGGACAGAGGAAAGTGCCAAAAAGAAGCTTAAAAAATTTCTCCACTGTTTTTTTATTCTGTAGAATGGCACCTGGTAGCTCAAGTGAAGTTTTAAGGACTTCCCAGTGAGGATTCTCATGTGGCAGAAATAAATGAATGAGATGAGGGCACTGGAACACTGAAATGAAAACAAAGGAAAATCAAAGCTAGTTAAATCACTGTAATAGTTATAGCTAACCATATGTTTTGCTTAATCACCCATCATGTTAAATCAGGGACGAGGTTATACAATTTGATTAGAGAAATCTGAATCAAGAACTGTTAAATATGGGGATGGGCAAGGAAATTACAGAAAAAAAAAACCCTGTCCTCAGAAATAAGATATATCTCAGAAGATCTGTTATGCAGGGAATTGTTCCTTAAATGAGAGCTTGGGATGTATGGCTGGAGACTGTGAGCAAATGGCCCTGGGAGGTAATCCTGTGAGACTTCTGTCTGGGAGGTATGCCATGCAGGTTTGTTACAGCTAGCACACATCCATTACACTAGGACCAGGCTTCAGAGGCAAAATACATGGAATAAAGCTTTGAAGCTAAAAGCCTGATAGCCTTTACATGAGGGGCAGGGAATTTTTGTAGTTTAGGAAAAAATAGCGGAGATTTCTGGGTGTGACAAATAGTTTCTAACCTATTTGGTCCCACAGGCTACAGATATGCATTTCACATATGCAATACATTTTCCTGTAATATGAGGTAAATGTAAAGTTGCACCCTGTTATTTTAGTACCATGCTAAATAAAGCTATCATCCTGTATCTGAGTCCAAAGTAGTCAAATTCCTTAAATTTTGACATCCTACAAAAAAATAAATATATGATAGTGTGTTGGGTTGACCTTGGCTGGCTGCCAGACCCCCACCCTACTGCTCTGTCACTCCTCTTCCTCAACAGGACAGGGGGAGAAAGTAGGATGAAAAAGCTTGTGGGTCAAGATAAGGACAGGGAGCTTACTTACCAATTACCATCATGGGCAAAACAAACTTGACTTGGGGAACATTAATTTAAATTACTCAATTAATAAAATAGAGTAAGATGGTGAGAAATTAAGACAAAACTAAAAACACTTTTCCCGCACCCCTCCTCTTCTTCCCAGGCATCCCATGACATTGAAATTTGTTGGGTATTATGCAAGAAGGCAAAACTGTCTAGGTGATATCATGTTAGCTATAGTACAGAAACAACACAGACTAAGACTTCACTCCCAAAACTCATTACAAAATCAAGATTAGGATAGTAGCAAGGATCTAAATCTGGGACACTGATGGGCAGTTGGGCAGATGTCTGGACATTGTTGTGCTACGCAATGGAACAAGGGATGAGAGACCTGATACCAGTGAGATATACACGTTAATGTCCATTTCACTTTCACAGTGAAATAATTGTGTTTGAATGGTGCACTGTCACAGATAGAAAACAAGAGCTGACAAGCCCTCCTAGCACTACTGAATAAACATGAGTATCTTGACTCAAATGCAGGTAGCTCAAATTTGTGTTTTCCTTTTTCAGTATTTCACTATCAGAATTAGTGTGGCCAGAGGGAGCTCAGGTCAGTCTGTCCAGTGGTGGTGTCACAGGCAGAGTCCCTTATGTTTCTTTGTGAATCCAGCCTTGGATTGCTGTAGTTGTTTCTTCTTTGAAGTGACAATGAAAAATAGATTTTGACATTGTAATTGCCAACACGCTTTTTTTTTGCTTAGGTGTGAATGCGGGATGAATCCAATACATAGCTTCAATACATGTTACAGCATTCAAAAGTGAAGACTTTTTTTTCCCTTAGATGGCCAATAATTCACCAAAATGATCTGGATGGGCAAGTGTGTATTATGTCAGTAAATACATCTATTAAGTTGTACATGAGACAGGTTACTTGTATATTCAATCACGCACATAATTCCAATTCTTATCACAAGCTATTGTTCATAGCGCTTTTCCTATCAATACCTTTTCTGCCTGTTATTCTTATGTATCCACATTCTCTCTATGAAGTGAAACTGCACATAAGTACAATGTATGGAATCTTAGAAATATAATGAGGTTTTTGATATGTTTCACTATGTCACCACAACTCACATTAGGTACTGCCAGAAACAGGAAGTTCTGAAGAATGCTTCAAGCTAGTGTTGATGTTAAATGTGCATGTTCATAGAGAAAGATATGTGATATGTTTCTTAGCAAAGGACAAAGAAATAGAAGAGTATGTGGCTTTGTTCTTATACATTTTCTAGTAGTGAACTGAACAGGCCACAGATATTTATCTATTTAAAATGGCAAAAGAAAAAGAAGCTGGAGGAAAGTGAAAGTTGGGAACATTCAAACTGGTAAATGGGAAGGATCTATCCTTCCCATAGGGAAGGATATCCCTATCCCCTATAAGGATAGGTCCTTCCCATTTACCAGTTTGAATGTCCCCAACTCTCACTTTCCTCTCAAGATTTTTCATTGAATAACCTCTTTATTACCATTTTAATCTTTCAAATGCTTTCCAAAGACAATATATTTTCACTATAATCTCCCTGTACATTTTATATAAACCTGATTTTATAAATTGGTAAATTAGAATATTCAGATCTGATTTGTTAAAGAATTCATATCTTTATATAATATCCTAAGACTTAGCACTTACACCCATGTTCTTAAACAATATTGTTGAAGAATTTTGTGTTATGAGAAGTTTTACAATGTGAAGATAGATAAGTGAAAAAAAGAGTTGCAACAAGCAGGTTTTAATTAAATAAAAATCACATTGGGCCCTGTGGCTTCAAAACTTTTGTAGCTTTTCCCATGATCCTCTGCAGTAGCAGGAAGTAGGAGGATGTGAAAAGTTGCTATAATGCAGAAGCTATTCCTTCAATACCACTTTGCTCATTAAAAGAAATAAATTCAAAATGTAATAAATACAGAGTGTATCTGTGAAAAAAATTAATCTCAAATGAGGAGACAATTCTGTTTCTCAAAGCAAAGCAAAGTAAAAAGTTAAAATGGTGAGAAATTAAATCTTGTAGGGCAATATATTTCACTATGTGGGCTTCTCTGAGGTCACAGTCTTTCCAATAGATCTTCAGTCTGAGACTGTAGATAATAGACTTTCAATAATTTGTGAGACTAGGAGGATTAGTGGATTAGTGCACAAGTCTTTGGGCTCTGAAGAACTAGGTTAAGAGATCTGCTTTGGGTCAAAAGAGAAATGAGTTTGATAATCTCTGCTTAGTCCCTGGGAAACATTTGTACAAATCACAAAACCACCTTTAAGAATTTCCTACTATTGAAATTCTTTACTTACAAAGGTCAAAGCTGGTGTTACATGCAAAGAAAATCCTCCAGCAAGGCCATGTCTTTCTGACTGAAACTGTGCTACGAAGCCAAGGCATACTGAGACACTCAAGCTGTACTCAAATGGATTGTAACAACCCATACGAATCAAACATCTCTGGTTAAATATTCACATTTTTTTTTCTTTTTCTTTTTTAAAACATCCATTTCACACTTGTTATTTTTCAGTTCATGTAGTGAGATAGCCAGTGGCATTCACTTGGTCTGTAACCCGTTTAGAAAATTGGCATTACTATTTTTTAGTGTAGACTGAAACAAACCCAAGCAAAACACTTCTAGCTATCTGTACAGGGTGCAGGTGCCCAGGCACTGCCAGCAGCAGGGGCTGCAGGGCGGCCTCTGTGGGGAGAGGCCGGGGCTACCCCGTGCCGGACACAGCCGGTTCCAGCCGGCTCCAACCGACCCCCCACAGGACATGGCTGAGCCCCACAGCCAAGGTGGTGGTGCCTCGGGGAAAGCGTGTGTAAGAAAGAGCAAAACACTGCACTGGTAGAGTGAGGAGCAAGGAGGGGGAAAGAGTGAGAAACAATCCTGTGAGCACCAAGGTCCGTGAAGAAGGAGGGGGAGGAGGTGCTCCAGGCACCAGAGCAGAGGTTCCCCTGCAGCCCATGGAGGACCCCACGCTGAAGCAGGTGGGTATTTCCTGGAGGAACTCTGGCCTGTGGAGAGCCCACGCAGGAGCAGGGCTACAGGACTACAGCCTGTGGAGACGACCCATGCAGGAACAGGGTAAAGTGTGAGGAGGAGGCAGCAGCAAAGATGAAATGTTGTGGACTGACCACAACCCCCCATTCCCCATCCCCCTGGGCTGCTCGGGGTGGGGAGGACTTAGAGGAGCCTGGAGTGAAGGAGTGAAGTTGACTCTGGGAAGAAGAGGGGGTGGGGGTGTTTTTAGTTTTATCTTCATTTCTCACCACCTTACTCTATTTTAATTGGCAATAAATTAAATTAACGTTCCCCGAGTCAGGTCTGTTTTGCCCATGATGATAATTGGTAAGCGATCTCCCTGTCTTTATCTTGACCCACGAGTTTTTTCATCCTATTTTCTCCCCCTGTCCTGTTGCAGAGAGGGAGTGAGAGAACAGCTGGGCAGGGGTCTGGCAGCCAGCCAAGGTCAGCCCATCACAATCTATTTCTGAATTTTTGAGTCCAGCTAAAAACATTTTAAGACCATGGCTATGAAAATAAGCCCTATCCCAGGAGTTGTCCTCAGACCACTGCAAACTTATTCAAATGTTCTTTTATGATGTAATCTTGTATCACAGATAAAGGAGATCGATCAAATTAAACTAGAACCTGCCTACATTTGGAAGTCTTCCAGATCTGCATATGGAATCTATTTCAAAGTAATTATATTCTCAGCATGAAATCTATTTTAAAATAATTATTAATGATCTGTTATATCAATAAATTTGACAGCTGTAGACAAGTCCTTACAGGCCCACCTTTTCAAAAGACAATATTTCTGGAATCATTTCTTTAATCAGTAATGAAAAAGTGAATAGATTCGATAGAATTTGAATTTCATGTATGGTAAGACAGGACCAGCTACACTAAAATAGCATTAATGCTACAACTGCTGTTGTCATTTGGGCTTCAAGTCTAGTAACATATTTACCAGTCGTATGAAAAACAACAAATGCATCAGGACATAATCCCAAACCTTTCTGAAGGCATTGTCTTGCTATTGATTTCACTGGTCACTGAAAAACAAGTGATTGACTGTTATAACTAATTATTGCAGAGTGACATGCAACAGCACTAGAAACAGTTAAAACCTGTTTTATACTAACAGTGAAGTATCACGTATCTTATCATCATTATAACAGTCCAGGAAACAGTCCATTTTTCTTTAGGGATGATTTTTTTTCTAGCTGTGTTTATATTTGCAGTTCAGTAAGAACCAAAATATAAATGCAGTTAGGCAAGGCTATTAAATTAAGCAAGCTTATTTTTATGAATAAAAATATTCTGCTGCTCTGAACTCACTGTTGCATCACTCTGGGCCAGATGACAGCTTCAGTTTTGAGTTCAAATAAGTGTTAGAACTACTATAGAAATGGAGATTTATATAAAAAAAAGAAACCTTACTTATGTGAAAAAAAATATTTCCTAAGTCAAAAAGACTTGTGTGTAACATGGTTATGAGGCCAGATGTGATTGTATATAAAAAGACATCCTGGATCAGACTAATAAATTGTTCAGTCTGCTGTCAAGTCTTTTACTGTACACTTGAAATGTTTGGTGAAGGAGCCAAAACTTCAGAAGAAAACTCTACATGAAGTAGAAATCAGTCCCACTCTCAGTGTTATCAAGTTAAAATAAAGATAATTGCATTTATATATAACTACAACAAACACAGTACCTTAGTTATATTGAGAGAGACTCTGAAAGATTAAAGTGAACTATGGTTCTTGTGAAAAATCAACATTAATTATAATCACAGATTGGACTACTTCAGACAGTAGATTTATTCATGTTTTCAGGTGAGAATATACTTAAGAATTATCAAGTTCAGGACACATTTTACTTATGTGGAACAATACTAAAATAATTAAGTAACACGTGTTTTACAAAAAGATTTTGCTGTTAAAAAATTCAGACTCAGCAAAATCACCTATGTTCTGAAAACACATTTTTAATTATTTGAGGAGAAAAAATGTCTGTA
The DNA here is from genome assembly GCA_035582835.1 of Phoebastria nigripes. Lineage (NCBI taxonomy): Eukaryota > Metazoa > Chordata > Aves > Procellariiformes > Diomedeidae > Phoebastria > Phoebastria nigripes. The sequence goes on along the minus strand of JAYKAV010000279.1, from coordinate 63,914 downwards.
CTTTTTGTACAGTACCTTTTTACATCTGATTTTTTTCCACATAATCTTGTCAGTACACTGTTAGGTTCATTAGGCTCTTCTCAGTTTTCGATTTTCAGCCATTTCAAAAAATCAATTAAGCACAAATATTAATTTAGTTATTTTTAAACAATATTAAAAATGGCAAATATTAGCCGTACAATAATATGTAACAAAATGATATTACTGTAGGGAATGTTTTCAAAGAAACAGAAGAAAATCATAACAATTGACTTTTCAGCATCAAAGTAGGATGTACTGAAATTGAACTGTGCTGGTAGCAAAGCTGGAAAACAATAGATAAAGTAGCAATACATCAAAGAAATTGTGATATCTTTCATAGGAACATAAAATTTAAAGTGGCCTTTGAGGTCATGTAGACTGGTCTCTGGCTGTGGCAAATATATTGGATAGAAACACTACCCTTGTAGGAGATTGTTCCCAGATCATTCTTATCATAGAATCATAGAATCATAGAATCATTAAGGTTGGAAAAGACCTCTAAGATCATCGAGTCCAACCGTCAACCCAACACCACCATGCCCAATAAACCATGTCCCTAAGCACCTCATCTACACGTCTTTTAAATACTTCCAGGGATGGTGACTCCACCACTGCCCTGGCAGCCTGTTCCAATGTTTAACCACTCCTTCAGTAAAGGAATTTTTCCTAATGTCCAATCTAAACCTCCCCTGGTGCAACTTGAGGCCATTTGCTCTCATCCTATCGCTAGTTGCTTGGGAGAAGAGACCAACACCCACCTTGCTGCAACCTCCTTTCAGGTAGTTGTAGAGCACGATAACGTCTCCCCTCAGCCTCCTTTTCTCTAGACTAAACAGCCCCAGTTCCCTCAGCCGCTCCTCATCAGACTTGCTCTCCAGACCCTTCACCAGCTTYGTTGCCCTTCTCTGGACATGCTCCAGCCCCTCAATGTCCTTCTTGTAGTGAGGGGCCCAAAACGGAACACAGTATTCGAGCTGTGCTGAGTACAGGGGCACGACCACTTCCCTACTCCTGCTGGCCCCACTATTTCTGAGACAGGCCAGGATGCCATTGGCCTTCTTGGCCACCCGGGCACACTGCTGGCTCATGTTCAGCCGGCTGTCAACCAGCACCCCCAGGTCCTTTTCCGACAGGCAGCTTTCCAGCCACTCTTCCCCAAGCCTGTAGCGTTGCATGGGGTTGTTGTGGCCCAAGTGCAGGACCCAGCACTTGGCCTTGTTGAACCTCATACGATTGGCCTCAGCCCATCAATCCAGCCTGTCCAGGTCCCTCTGCAGAGCCTTCCTACCCTCAAGCAGATCGACATTCCCGCCCAACTTGGTGTTGTCTGCAAACTTACTGAGGGAGCACTCAATCCCCTCATCCAGATCATTGATAAAGATATTGAACAAGACCGGCCCCAAAACGGAGCCCTGGGGAACACCGCTTGTGACCGGCCGCCAACTGGATTTAACTCCATTCACCACAACTCTCTGGGCCTGGCCATCCAGCCAGTTTTTTACCCAGCAAAGAGTACACCTGTCTAGGCCATGAGCCGCCAGCTTCTTTAGGAGGATGCTGTGGGAGACAGTGTCAAAGGCTTTACTGAAGTCCAGGTAGACCACATCCACAGCCTTTCCCTCATCCACCAGGCGGGTCACCTGGTCATAGAAGGAGATCAGGTTGGTCAAGCAGGACCTGCCTTTCATGAACCCGTGCTGGCTGGGCCTGATCCCCTGGTTGTCCCGCACATGGCTTGCGAGTGCCCTCAAGATGAACTACTCCATAACCTTCCCCGGCACCAAGGTCAGGCTGACAGGCCTGTAGTTCCCCAGGTCCTCCTTCCAGCCCTTCTGGTACATGGGCGTCACATTGGCAAGCCTCCAGTCATCCGGGACCTCCCCCGTTAACCAGGACCGCTGATAAATGATGGAGAGTGGCTTGGCAAGCTCCTCCGCCAGCTCCCTCAGCCCTCGTGGGTGGATCCCATCCGGCCCCATGGACTTGTGAGCGTCCAGGTGGCATAGCAGGTCGTTCACTGCTTCCTTGTGGATTTTGGGGACTTTATCCTGCTCGCCATCCCCTTCTTCCAGCTCAGGGGGCTGAATACCCTGAGGATAACTGGTCTGACTAATTTTGCTAATAAAAGTTCTTATCCTAATAAGTTCTAATTTCCAAAACTGAATTAAGTCATGCTTATGGAATCATAGAATCATAGAATAGTTTGGGTTGGAAGGGACCTTTAAAGGTCATCTAGTCCAAACCCCCTGCAATGGGCAGGGACATCTGCAACTAGATCAGGTTGCTCAGAGCCCCGCCCAACCTGACCTTGAATGTTTCCAGGGATGGGGCATCTACCACCTCTCTGGGCAACCTGTGCCAGTGTTTCACCACCCTCAGCGTCAAAAATTTCTTCCTTTTATCTAGTCTATATCTACCCTCTGTTAGTTTAAAACCATTYCCCCTTGTCCTGTCGCAACAGGCCCTGCTAAAAAGTTTGTCCCCATCTTTCTTATAAGACCCCTTTAAGTACTGAAAGGCTGCAATAAGGTCTCCCTGAAGCCTTCTCTTCTCCAGGCTGAACCACCCCAACTCTCTCAGCCTTTCTTCATAGGACAGATCCCCCTGATCATTTTTGTGGCCCTCCTCTGGACCCGCTCCAACAGGTCTATGTCTTTCCCGTGCTGAGGGTTCCAGAGCTGGATGCAGTACTCCGGGTGGGGTCTCACCACAGCAGAGTAGAGGGGCAGAATCACCTCCCTCGACCTGCTGGCCATGCTTCTTTTGATGCAGCCCAGGATACGGTTGGCCTGCTGGGCTGTGAGCGCACATTGTCAGCTCATGTCCAGCTTTTCATCCACCARTAYCCCCAAGTCCTTCTCAGCAGGGCTGCTCTCAATCCCTTCATCCCCCAGCCTGTATTGATACCGGGGGTTGCCCTGACCGAGGTGCAGGACCTTGCACTTGGCCTTGTTGAACCTCATGAGGTTCACACRGGCCCACTTCTCGAGCTTGTCCAGATCCCTCTGGACAGCATCCTGTCCCATAAATGGTTATGTTATAACCATTCCCTCGTGACATCATTTGTCCATCAGCTTAAATAGCTTTTCTTCTTCAGTATTTGTCTCCTTAATGATTTAGGGACAGTCATCATATTCCTCTGATTCTTTTTCTTTCTTGGGCTGAACAATCTGGGTTTTTTTAGACTGCTTTCTTAATGAACAATCTTCAGACCTGTTTAGTAGTTTACCTGATTACTTGCTTTACTTTTTGAATATTTTTTTTTTTTAGTTTTCTACATTTCAATGTTATCACAGCCTTGTAAAATGGCATGGTACTTCTGCTTTTCTTGGGTTTAGTAGCATCCTAAGATTATTTGCATTTTTCGTGGCTATGATGTAGTCATGGCACTAGTAACTGATAACATGCCCAGAACTTTTTTTTCTTTTTTTTTTTCTTTCCTTTGTGTGTGTGCGCGTAACTCAAGGTGTGAATCCCCAGTTCATTTGACCTGCAGTGCTTGAAGCCACATGTTATACTATTCAGTCTCATTTCCTTGCCTCAGTATGATACAGTTTCCTGAGGGTAATATACTCCCTAGTTTTCTGCCATTCTCAAACTTCATTACACAATTGTAGGTTATGTGCAAAGCAAGTCAATGAAAATATTAAGTGTAAGAGCTGCTCCATAGGGAAAGAACACTCTCTTTACTAAGAGAGCAAGTGTTTGTAAATTATTGTCATGTCTTGGTTTCTCCTAATTATACTAATCCTTTCTTCTCTAGGGAACTGTAATTTCTGATCCTTACTGTATCGGAAGTCCAGCTGCGATATATTGTACTAGTCATATCTAGTCATCAGGAAAAGATTTAAAATTTATCAGGCACAAAATACCAAATATACTAAAACTCATATTTTCCTCTGTTCTATTTTCATGTAGGTTTACAACGTGAAACCTTAAGTGACTCATGCGTATCTCTTTTGTTTGAAATGTACTGTTGGAGAAATTATCTATTTGAAGATGTTTTAAACATAGAGATGCTGATTACTTACATATATTTATTACCAATACAGATATTTAATAACTTGGCAGTGTACCATACTAAAATTAGGATTATAAACATAAGAAAAAATGTAGGTATCAATGATTAAGACCTCAATCTCCAAAGGTTTTGGAATGAAGCTTCCATAAATAACCTTGTTTGACTTTCTGTCCTTATTCACGTTCCTAATTCTTCAAGACACTTAATACATGCCTAATTTCAAGCACACATTAGCCTCACCAAAGTTAGTAAGATTAAATCAATTTAAAAATAAGCATATGTGTTAAACATCTTGCTGGATTGTAGTTCCTTCTATTGTCATGGAGTTTTTGAACAAGGCCTTTTGAAATTCAGGCAAATTTTCAAACCTGTAAGCGCTATAGTTCTTAAAATGCAATACTCCATACTGCTTTGATGTTTTTGACTTGATGCTCATCTGCTAGGATTTTTGGGGATGGGGGCTCTTACTCATAGTGAATAATCTCTGGTTTGATTTTCTCTTCCCACTGTATGGCATCCTTTTACTGGCTATATTGAAAGAGAATGGTGGTAATACATTTCAGTGGAATCTGTATTGCTGGTGAGCTAATAGGAATTTCATGAAATTCAGCAAAGGCAAAAACAATGTCTTGCAATGAGGACAGAATAACTCCATGTACCAGCACAGGCTGGGCTTGCAGAGAAGGCCCTGGAGGTCAACAACTTGAACATGAGCCAGCAGTATGCTCATGCATCGATCAAGGCCAATGGCATCCTGTGCTGCATTGGAAAGAGCATTGCCAGCATGTCAAGGTAGGTCAGTCATCCTTTCCCTCTCTCTGCTCAGCACTGGTGAGACACATCTGGAGTGCTGGCTCCAGTACTGAGCTTCCCAGTAAAAGAAAGGCTGGAGCAAGCGAAGAAAATTGGAGCAAGCCCTCTGGAAAATCACCATGATGTTTAGACATCTGAAGCCCATGATGTACCAAGAGAGTCTGAGTGAGTTGTGATTGTTCAGGCTGAAGAACAGAAGGTTGAGGCAATGCAACTTGTCTTCAACTCTGTTGTGGGAGGATACAGAGGAGACAGAGTCAAACTTTTCTCAGGGCTGTACAGGAAAGGTTGAGAGCAAGCAAGCACAGGTTGTAAGAAGGAAAATACCAACTCAGCATGAGTAGAGAATATTTTACAGTCAGATTGGTTAAGCACTGGAATAGGTTGCTCAGACAGCCTGTGGAATGTCCATCTAGGCCAAATCTTACTCACACTCTTCAAAATACTCTTCTTTAAAAGCTGTTCATCAGATATATTTGATACTAGCACCTCTACAGAGACATCTATGAAAAATAGATTTAATTTGATTCTAGAATGAGATCTGAGCTTCACTGACTAGTTGGGAAAAAAATCCTATTTAGTCCTATTGTTTGGTGTGAGTTGCTAATAACAATCAGCTTTACGTAATTTAATAAGACCCTTATAGTGGGAGAAAAAAAGGTGCTACAGCCAATTAGTAATAAACAAATCAGCTTAAATATGACATTAAGTGCATAGTAAGTCATTATTTCATAGTCTGCACGAACATCTTGTTCACTTCTGGATCCATTTCACAGTTCAGAAACTAACTTTCAAGATGTTAATAGGATTTGTCAATTAATTCAAAATACCTTCTGCAGTACAACAGTCGACTTTGACTGATCTGCTTCTGGTTTGACAACTTGAGTCGAGTCCAAAGTGAAAAGAAGCCTTGGCTCATTGACTTTAGGAGGCTTTGGATCAGTTTTATTAAAACTAATAGGGCTTGGATACAAACAGACAGGAGCAAGAGACAAGCTTTCTTGATAGCTGGCTTTACACAAAGGAATAACTTGATTAAAACTGAAAACAAAGCGCACAACGAATCACACACTTGGACAGGCATATTTTTCTGTAAGGTGCCAACAAAGCGCTTAGTTAAACAGTACCCTTGTACAGTCCTCACTGGCTTTTTTAACTGTGGTTGAAAGGATGAGAAGAAAGGGTTATAGAATCATAGAATCATAGAATCATTAAGGTTGGAAAAGACCTCTAAGATCATCGAGTCCAACCGTCAACCCAACACCACCATGCCCCACTAAACCATGTCCCTAAGCACCTCATCTACACGTCTTTTAAATACTTCCAGGGATGGTGACTCCACCACTGCCCTGGGCAGCCTGTTCCAATGCTTAACCACTCTTTCAGTAAAGAAATGTTTCCTAATGTCCAATCTAAACCTCCCCTGGTGCAACTT
>JAYKAV010000279.1:0-47950 GCA_035582835.1 Phoebastria nigripes | reverse complement strand
TTAGGGGTGTATCTGCTCCACCTGGAGCCCTACCTATCAGCCACAGTCTCTCCAGGGGTAAACCTGCTGCGGCATAAACTTATCCACAGCCACAGTCGCTTTGAAGTGCACCGGCTCCAGCGTGGCCTTACCCACAGCCACAGTCCCTTCAGAAGTAAGCCTGCTCCAACATGGCCTCACCCATGGCTGCAATTCCTCCAGGGGTGTGCCTCCCCTGTCATGGCCTTATCGACGGCCACACACTTTGAGGTGCTCCAGCATGACCTCATGCACAGCCACTGACGCTTCCAGGTGTACCTGCTGCAGCATGGACTTATCCTTGGGCCACAATCCCTTCAGAGGTATACCTGCTGCGGCACGGACATAATCACAGCCACAGACGCTTCGAGATGTACCTGCTTGGGCATGGGCTTATCCACGGCCACAGATGCTTCGGGGTGTCCTGCTCCCACGTGGACTCATCCACAGGTCACAGTCCCTTCAACTCGAGTTCACACTGGAGTTCCAGCCTGTCCAGTACAGCAGCACAGAAACAGCAGCAATGCCCTGGCCGTTTGGCAGCACATGGCCATTGCTGTTATCAAAATGTTCCCAGGCACAGCACAGTAAGATGATCAGCAGTACAGCAGTACATCAAGCAGCAAAAGAAGAAGGCAGCCACTAACGAGCACGAGACTAATATACAGTAAGGCAAGCAAGCCCCATGGCAAGCACAAGAGCCTGCCATTTAATAGCTAAACAGCAATAACAGCTATAAATTCGATCTAGCACATTCCAATCAAACCTGTCGTTATCTCGAACCCTTCGAGCCCCACGTTGGGCACCAAAAAGGCATTTATGTTTCACTTGTGTGACTCAGGATATTAGTCTGAATTGCTTCGTGTTCAGTATTCAAAAATGAATGATCCTTCCAAAAATCTGTAACATTATCCATTGTTCATGTTGCCTCTCCTTAACTATATAACTCGTATGTACTGCCACATTTCAGCTTGTTCTTACTTCACTGCTTAGCTAGTATACACGCCATGTACCTTTTCTGTTTTAATGTTTGATATTTTAATGTGTACTGGAGTATGAAATATATTAAATACCTAGCAGATTTTTTTTTTTTTCTTTAGCAATGTTCATTGCCAAAAATATTTTCAAACATTTCCAGGTTGTATACTTTATTAAATATAATTTCCAGTCCACCTTGTTACTACAAGGCTAAGTATTTATATTTTAGAACTTCCACATTCCACCATCCTGCATAACCCAGCAGTCTTGTTTCTTTTTGACACACCAGTAGCATTACCTAAAACACACTGGCTACAGCATTAGAGATAACATCTACTGGCTATGGTTTTCTATGCACCTTTCTTCAAACCAAGCTACAGCATAGCAGTCTAGAATATTGGCCACTGCAGCATCTCTCCAATATTAATAACCATACATGTCAAGTTTAACCTGGCATATTCTAATATAAACTCAACATTAAACATTCAGCATTCTATATTCTTTTCAGATTGCGGCACACGCTTGCATTCTCTTTCTTTTGACATTCTGCACAAGAAAGAACAGAGTATCAAATGATTATAAAATATATGCCTCCCCTTACGTTCCTGACATGGCACAGCTCAACCTAATAATTTAGCAGTCCTGCAACCATAGCAAAGGTATGTATCACAATAATTGGTTTTGGCAAAAGTTTGGTGCTTTTAGCTGAAGAGCACAAAGAAATTGGTTGTCCTGTACTATCAGTGTTAAATTTTATTGACTATTAATGCTAATATCATTGAAATATTGAAATTTAATTGGAAGTTAACTAAGTTTATTAATATTTTACTGCTTATAGTATCCTTGTTGCATTTTTACTTTGATAGCCTAACTTGTACAACTTTTCTCTTTTTTGGGGGGTTCGTTTTTTTTCCAAACTTATGTGTTGATAAAAGTTCCTTGCTTATTGTTTTTTTAAAAATGTATTAGAAAATTCACTCTAAGTGTTACTTGTCTTAAAATATCCTCTAGTGCATGGCAGAAGTAGCACTGACTTTAATGAATATCCAATCAGTTTCTGTTTCCCTCTAGTAGAACAGAAATTAAAACAACTAGATGGAAAAGGCCAAAAACCAAACAACAAGAAAAGAGACTGTGATCCAGTGATCTGAACTGAAGTCAGAAGTTCACATCCTTTGTCAGTTCTGCTGTCTGTCTTGTGTGAATGGTTTATATTATCTTCCTTAGTTACCTCCGTAAAATAAGGGTAATTGTACAAAGCCTTGCACACATAAGGCGTTTGCTTCGTATTTCAAGACATTGTATGACAGGGAATGAAGCACAGATTCCGAATTTATTATAGAWATATTTCTTCATGACAGGGTCCACAGCTTCTGTTCTGTAGAAAAGACTATAACCCATCAACTTCTATTCCCACAGTGATTTATATCTGGGTTTATCTTTGCTTCTGGGGAGTCATTTTCCTGAAATCGATACTAAGATTGGAACCTTAAATAATATTTTTCTCTTGGTGGTATCCTTTCATCTTCCCTAAACTTTTTGGAGATTAAAACAATATATACTGTTACCTTGAGATAGCCCATAAACGTAAGCTTTTCTCATTTTTAAACAACATGAAGTACTGTACCTATGTTGTGTAAGCAAAATTTAAAAGGTTTATTGGACTTGGGAGATCAATAGATTCTATTTCTCTGTATCTCCTCTTCTCTGTAATAGAGGAATTTCATCAAGAGCATCATAACATCCAGATTAACAATCAGTTGCACAAGAGTAACCAGCTTCAATGCCTTTCTTCATCTGAAATCTGTGACTGAATAATTTCACGAAAAAGAGATAGCAATAAACTTAGAAAAGTATAGAGCCTCTAAGGTAGGAAGAGGCAGAACTGATACAAGCACAGAATAGAATGTGTTCTATAGAGCAGGATTAATTAGTGGAAATGTTACCACCAGCTGGTAGAAGAGGCAGGACAGGGAAAGTTCAGTAACATTGAGTTCCTAATAAAGTTTTGAGTATTTAAACATCTCAGGTGAAGTTATCAAAGTCAAGTATCTTTTTTACCATTAGATTTTCTAGTGTTAAATTTTATCTGAATAATAATGGGGGTAAAAAAATAACTTGCTTGATTTGTAGACAAACTAATATTAAAAAAAAAACCAACCTGTTTTGAATTTTTATTTGCTCACTTGCAGAAGTTGCATCCCCAGGTAGAAGATGACAATAGAAAAGAAATGAAAGCAAGAAAATGAGAATTATTTCCTCAAGTTCAACCTACATTATGTGCTTTTGAAAAACTGCAATTTTTCCAGGAGCAATTTTTCCATTTATTCATTTCAAAGTAGGAGGATAGCTCTAAACCACTCTGGAAAAGATGCCCCACTTCTGCAAAGCAGTAAATGGTGTACATGTTATGTAACTTCTGTGCTTCTGTTACATACTCTCAGATGTGATGTCGTGCCAAGGGGCTAATAATTTAGACAGGAAAAGATTAAATTTATTCCAATACTCTTTTCCAAAGTCACTTCAGTGTCATAGGTTATGGTTCAATTAATTATTTAACAACTTGATGGAAAGATATAACATTTGTTTTAGAGAATATACATTTTCCTAGAAATAAGCTGTGTGTTGCTTTATATTTTGGAATGAAAGAAGGTTAAGATTGCAACGCATTTATTTTATTTTTAAAAACAGAGAATCTAGTTTTGATGCACAAGTATAAGATACTGAGAGGCTGCAGTTGTCATGTTTCTATCAAATTCCTCTCCCCAAAAATGAGTTTTTAGTGTAAAGTTGATTACTTGCTCTCTACTGAGTAGCAAATTTAAAAATGAAATTCAAAAAGCATGTTTACAATTTCTTTTGGACAAGAAAGAAATGCTTGAATACTTGTAATGCCTTGATATGCTGTAAGTAGTAAGCTAACATTGATACTCAGTTTCCAAAGAGTCATTGTCCATTCCTCTATTATTGAGCATGAAAAGGGTGGGATGTCTTCTTTTCATTTGAGTTCTGGAATTGTAATATTTTCTTCAGTGTATTTCTGAGGAGACTGCTATATCCCTAATTGTCAGTAAATAGTATATGGGAAATTTTGGGGACATTACCTGCTAAACCTTAATTGTTCATATGCATCCACCTATACAAAACCTGCTGATAAGGCCATGTAGAGAAGTTGAAGGACTTGCAGGGAGAATCCCAAAAGCAAAGACTTAGTATACACAAATGTAATTTACTTACTCCACCTGAAAATATCAAATGATGTGAAAATCATGTCTCTAATAAAATTTCAGAGCTCTTTGCATGTAATGAAGAAGCAAAACCAGACAGGTTTTAAAGAATAAAATTGCAGTGAAAGTTAAATTTAGAGAGAGAAAAAATACTATGTCAAATGAAAAAACATGTGATTTCTTAGTGAACTGATACTCACTTTACTGAGTACTGAGTAAAGTTTTATTGTACATGATTTTTTTTTTTTCTTACTTCCTTTTAGGTTTTATATTTATTTATTTTTAATGGCCAGTGTGTGAATTCAAGAACATGAAATAAGATTTCTTCTGACATTTATAATCAAAATTTCATAGATGTAAATGTTAAAAGAAGAAAAGAAATAAAGAATAATTAATATAGATGATACCTTTTCTTTTGTTTGTTTAATAAAATCAAAAAGTGAAAGATACATTGCTTCTTCTACTCAAAGTGTGCTCCTTTTAATCACAGCAGCCCATAAAGTTGCATATTTCAATACCACTGTGCATCAGGAGTAACTCTCAAGAAGCACTCTCAAGAAGCACATGGAACCTTGCCAGGTATTCCTTATTTCAGCAAATGTTTCTTCATGTTCAAAAAGATCACGACATGTCAGCATAGCAGCCTTTGTTTCAAAATACTGAAAAGCTTTTCAGTAGACCTAGCAGTTCAGTTAGTTTCAAAAGACCTTTCAGTAGACCTAACAGTTACAACACAGTTAAAATAACAACATTGTGAAGATGTACGGTTTCACTAAGAAGCTTTTTTTTTTTTTTGTAGTCATTAATTAGTGTTTTCTTTTTTCTGGTTACCTGTTTCTTACTTTTGTTGATGATGTTACTGTAAATCTAAAATGAATGTTCTCTAGGGAGAAGATAGTGACTTTATTTTAGGTGTCAGGCACATCTTAAAGAATCCTGAGAACAAAAAGAAATTATTCAAATATATGTGCACAAGAACAGAAAAGATCAACCCTTGAACTGTCAAATCTAATATGAAGTAAAGCTGAACTAGCTCTATGAGATTTCCAAGGACTTCCATATATATTACCAGACCTCCTTGCCTCCTATAATTTAGGAAAAAGTTTTTATCTGAATGGACCTCAGCTCAGCGATTAGAACTATTTCAGAAACTCAGAATCATCCCTGTATTGCGGTTGTTAAGTGGTACTTTTGCCACTCTATCAAGGAATTAGGCTGCTGAGCATAGGACTCAAAGTCAAATCCCCTTCATGATATCACAAAGTACTGCTACAGTAGCAGTAAAGCAACAAGAAGCATAGGTTGAGGCTTCAGTATTTCAAAGGTAAGAGAATGGAATTAAGTTTTCTCTATCATCTTCCAAATGTTTGCTATGAAAACTGAAAACTGGTGTATGGCTAATGCTATATGAATATCACAGACAGAAATCTGAACCAAACTGAGAAAGTACTCTACAGGTTTATGCATATACAAGCCTAAATTTGCAAACTTTTATATAGTCTGTACAAACCAAAATCTTCATGTGATCTAAGAATAGCTGGGTTGATAACACCCAGCTGAACCAAAATCTTCTATGTGCTCCCGCTGAAACCCATGTCAACAACATTTGACAAAATTTAACTCAGTAAAATATTGGTTATTTTTATTTTTTTGTGACAAAATTGCCTTGTCATATTCATAGAATCATAGACTAGTCCGCGTTGGAAGGAACCTTTAAAGGTCATCTAGKCCAACCCCCCTGCCATGGGCAGGGACATCTTCAACTAGATCAGGTTGCTCAGAGCCCCGTCCAACCTGACCTTGAATGTTTCCAGGGATGGGGCATCTACCACCTCTCTGGGCAACCTCTGCCAGTGTTTCACCACCCTCAGCATCAAAAATTTCTTCCTTCTATCTAGTCTAAATCTACCCTCTTTCAGTTTAAAGCCATTCCCCCTTTTCCAGTTTAATTGCACTAAGCTCTGAGGAAGCAAAACATTCTTGATACTACAGATAAAGGCACAAAAATCCTAGTCATTCTGCTAGTTTCGAGTAAAAGAAAATTCTTTCTTCCCCAGTCTCTCGTGATTGTTTTAGCAAAGTGCTCAGACTAACATAGTGTCTTTTGGGTTGGTTAATCTTTGATCTGTCAGTCTTAATTTCTAAAAACAGGAGCTTTTTTTTTCTGTCAGTAGGATGCAGCTTCAATAACTCTTAAGAACAAGATTAACGAATTCATAAAAAATAAATATGATTCAGCAAGTACTTCAAACTCAGAAGTGGAGGAGTGTTCTAATATTGATATTTGTGAAGTACAGACTAAATGTCTATAAACTAGCTCATGAAAAATAAAAAAAAAAAAAACAGATTTTAGATCAAACAAGTTTTGTACAGTAAGGCCTCATGCTACGTTCTGTATAATACATAAAAAAGAAATATTCAAGTGCTGTACTGATAACCTTTAAATTTGCAGTCATATTTTAATGATTATATGATATTACATTTATACCRCTAGACAGGTTTGACTTTATTAGGCAAAAGACTGTAAGATATGTCATAGATGGATGAATGTTGGCACAAGCTATCTAATATGTAATATTGTGTAGCTTATGTTACTGTGCACTGCAGTGTACAGATCATCATACACTTTATATATAAATATATATGCAAGAATATTCAGAAACATTCTGGTAGAATGGAGGTTTTGTCATAGTCTTTAGAGGGATCCAGTTTCTACTGTCCATTTCTGGGAGAATAAGTGTTGAGGTATTTTCTATCCAGGTAAAGGATCTATTGATTTTTTGATAACTGAATTAGTTAAAATGTTCTAACTACATGAAAAGACAGATTTTCCTCCATTAGGTCATTTCCTTGATCTAATGCAAATCTATATATCCTCTGATATGGCTGGAAAGCAGCCTTGCAGAAAAGGACCTAGGGGTCCTGTCGGACACCAACTTGAACATGAACCAACAATGTGCCCTTCTGGCAAAGAAGGTAAATGGTATCCTGGGATGTGTTAGGAGTATTGCCAGCAGGTTGAGGGAAGTGATCCTGACCCTCTACTCAGCACTGGTGAGGCCACACCTGAAGTACTGTGTCCGGTTCTGGGCTCCTTAGTACAAGAGAGACATAGACATACAGGAGACAGTCCAGCAAAGGACCACAAAAATGAYTAAGGGTCTGGAGCATCTCTCCTATGACAAAAGGTTGAGAGAATTGGGACTGTTCATCCTGGAGATGAGAAGGCTCAGGGGGTATCTCACCAATGTATATAAATACCTGAAGTGAGGGTGCAAAGAAGATGGAGCCAGGCTCTTTCCAGTGGTGCCCAGTGACAGGACCAGAGGCAATGGGCACACACTGAAACACAGGAGGTTCCATCTGAACAACAGGAAACACTTTTTCACTGTGAGGGTGACTGAGCACTGGCACAGCTTGCCCAGAGAGGTTGTGGAGTCTCCATCCATAGAGTTACTCAAAAGCCATCTGTACATGATCCTGGGTAACTGGCTGTAGGTGACCCTGCTTGAGCAGGGAGGTTGAACCAAATGACATCCAGAGGTCCCTTCCAACTATTCTGTGATTCTGTCATTCTGTGATTCTATAAATACAATTTTCAGAATTTTCAAGAAGTTTGTAATTGTTATGTTTATTAATTTTATTAGTGAATATAACAAGATGTGGGCTTGAAAATTGATTTGAAGAGATTAGAAGTAAATTAATTACTTGGTTGTTAAAAGAATGAATTGAAATCACCAACATAGAGTTGACTGGACACATTATAGAAAATATGTATGGTTCATCATCTGACTTGGGCATCCATAGTGGGTTAGTGTTGGCTAAGGGCCAAACTCCCACCCCGCTGCTATCTCATTTCCCCTCCTCAGTGGGACAGTGGGGAGAAAACAGGATGTGAAAACTCATGAGTCTTAAGTAAAGACAGGGAGATCACTTGTCAGTTACTGTTGTGGGCAAAAGAGACTCAACCTGGGGAAAATTAATCTGATTTATTGCCAATTAAAATAGATTTGGGTAGCGAGAAACAAAGACAAACATTAAAACAACACCTTTCCTCTTGGCTCTCCAGAGTTCAACTTCATTCCTTAACTCCCAACTCATCTAGCTCYCGCTGAGCTGCATAGGGGGTAGGGGCCATGGTTAGTACACAGCTGTTTCTCTGTCGCTGCTTCTCTCTCATACCTTTCCCCTACTCCAGTGTTGGCCCTCTCCACTAGCTGCAGTCCCTTCAGGGAAAAAAAATCTGCTCCAGCATGGGCTCTCCATGGGCTACCGTTCTTTCAAGAAATACCCACCTGCTCTGGCGTGGGGTTATCCATGGCCTGCAGTGTGGATATCTTGTGTGGCATGGAGAGCTCCTCTTCCTCCTCCTGCTCCAACCTTGGTGTTCCTTCTGCTGTTTCTCACTTTTTTCCATCCTTCTCTCTCTGTTGTTCCTGTATTTCTTCAGTTTTAGCATTAAGAAATCTTACTTTAAATTTTAGCGTTAAGGCCTGCACTAAACATTTTATTAACAGTACTTTCCAGGATTGGGCTAATTTGCTGATATTATAAAAATGTTTTCTTCCTTTACATTGCACTTTGTCCAAAGCAAAGCATGTAAAATAAAATTATATAATCTGTTGGAAAAAAAAAGTCAATATAATCTTTATTATTAGACTAAGCAAAAGATAGGATCATTTCATTTCATTTTATTCATCCATCTGGACTTTTGTTCCAAACTATTTTATTAAACTGTGGAGGTTTTTTTGTATAAAATTAARAAAAAAARAAGTAATCACTGAGGGGAAAAAAAAAAAAAATCTTCTCTAA
This sequence comes from Phoebastria nigripes, assembly GCA_035582835.1. Taxonomy (NCBI): domain Eukaryota; kingdom Metazoa; phylum Chordata; class Aves; order Procellariiformes; family Diomedeidae; genus Phoebastria; species Phoebastria nigripes. The sequence continues at coordinate 38,915 of JAYKAV010000279.1, read as the reverse complement.
TAGTAACAGGACTTTGTTTCAGCAACTTCAGATTCAAAATATAAGTACATTCTGGCACTCACAGATTTGGGTAACATTTCTGGGGTAGTTAGAAGGCTATAATGGTTTGTAATGTTCTTTTGTAATGTTCTGTCCTGGCAGGGATTAATAAAACTAAAGCCTCTCTGACTAAGATTTTATTTCTTATATATTGTTAAGTTGAACAAGAATCTGAGTTTTAGGGCCAAGTCTTTATTCCAGAGACCATCAGTAACTCTACTGGCACACTTACAGTCAGATGAAGTAACACAACAATTTTGAAGAATAAGCGTAATGTGTCATAAGGTATGTTTCACATTATAATGAGTTAAAATCTTTTGGACTCAGGGCTAACCAATATTGAATTCAGCCAAAAAGGCCAGGGTAAATACTTGACTACTTTCTTGGGCTCTCAGGGCTTGAAAGTTTTATTTTCTTTCTTTGGCATAAAAGCAAGAATTGCAATTTGCCTATAATAAATGATCATTTGTTAATTTTACTTCACCTTAAGTTTAAAGTATTGCCCTCATCTTTTGGTTTGTTCTCTGTTGCTGTTCAAATGAATAACTATATAGTCCTTACAGGTATGTTCTTAATATTATGAGAATTATGAAGCCATCAGAYCAAAGAGGCTTAGATAAAGCCACTGACTTAACAGCAACCTAATCAAGCAAAGGCAGATGGTTAGAAAAGTGATTGTCATACTTTGTGTAAAGAGCTAAACAGGGAGAAATGAAATTTCTTTTCTTCACTATCTTGTTTCCAGACTAGTAATTTCTACAACAACAAAGAATGAGGAGGATTTGTAGYCAGCCCCAGAGAGCCAAATTAAACAATGCCTGTTACAGCAAGGTCCATTTTTTTTCTCGTCTGGTTTGTTTCTTTTCACTGAATATTATCCTTCAGTCAAAAACAGCCTCTGCAAGTCTATCAAGACCTGGCAATTAGTGAGCTGAAATGTAGGAGATATTCCTTCTTGGTAAACACAGAAGGAATTCAAGATACTAAATCAAACAAACCAAGGAAAATGTGTGCTCAGAATCTTAATTGCTATTGTCTGCAGTCCTCACCCATTCCTAGGGAGGGTAAAAGCTTTTCAAATAAAAAGAGTAAATAATGAAGACATTGGTGTCATATCGAGAGGGGACGGATAACAGAGAATTAGTCTAAAGCATTCCCTATATGAAAAAAAATCCTAAGCAGCTTGACAGAAGAGAAGACTCAGAAGATGTATTTATTTGAAAAATATTCATGTTAGGAAGCTTTTGACAAGTAGTACCAAAAGGACTAAGGGAAGAAAAGGTGCCAAAACAAAGAGAATTGTTGATTTAGTGTGGTATGTGCTTAATATACAGCATCTGCTCTTGCCAATCATCACAGTCATTTCAGAAAAAACATCAAAAAGGTATTCTTTTTCTTGCTGTCATGAGTCTTCCTTCAGAACTTAATTAAGAATAATGTTTTCAAGTTTTCAGTTTATTAACAAAAGATCTAAAAAGATCAAGGGAATGCACTGGGGCTTCAACTCTATTATATCAGTGACCTTGTAATTCCCCTGACAGATGTGTTTGAATATTCTAATGGAGCTCATCTGATCACAGGCACATCAACAGTTCACAGGTAACACTTTCATCATACATTGATTGTGGGTCTATTCTATCTCACCTTATCATGTAAAATATTCAGAGTATTTAGAGATAAATCTCTGCAACATGAGTGTACTGAAGTACATGCACTTACATAAAACCAAAATCTCTGCTCTGCATTTGTCACACCTTCCCAGTATAACTATGATTTTCATTGCTTTTTACAAAACAACCGAATATATCTAATGTAATCCTGTAAAGCAGGTCATGCACTTACATACCATTTCTTCCCTCAAACATCAGCAGAGCTTTGTTTCCATATGCAAATAAATGAATTTTTCCAGCTCAGAAAAATAATCTATTTTTTTCTGCAATGTTGTCATGGGAAAATAGTCGAAGGAAGTTTACTTTCTGTTCCTTTAAAATATGTGAAATATTCATGGAGCAAATAAGTATCACATTTTTTCAAAGCAAAGTCTGCTTAATAATAATTAAATAATGATGTGATTACTCTCTAAATGAATATTAATTACTTCTTGCTATTTACTTTTTTGGTAATGCCAAGTTTAATTACATGATTTACAGGACATAAATAACAAAGTGTGGGAACAAAGGAAAGGCAGCGATGATGTTGTACTAACATATGGCCTGCAAACATTACACAATTACAATCTTAAATCTATAATGAAAATATTTAAAAGAGGGAAAAAAAMCCCAAACAAACAACCCTCAACAATGCTTTGGATTATTACTCCTATTTTCACAAATCATTTCTTCTTTTTGAAAAGTCATTGATATGCATGTAAAATGCTATGATAAAAAGCCTGACTTCCTCTATACACCTGGTGAAACACACAGTGGGTCCTGAGGCAGACTCATAAATCTCATTTCTGCACTGGAGAGAATTCATCTTTTTAGGTAAGAACAATATTCTTTGTTCCTTTAAGGGGAAGCATCATGGACCTGCATAGCGATTTGCAAATACTCTTGTGGAACAGGATGCATCCTTACTTGGCAAAGAAGTAAAATGAAGCATGACCATATTAATTTTTTTTTTTTCCATGACATGAATGAAGCCCTTCTGTTTAGAATTGCATCCTGCAAGGTCCTGAATGCCTATATGGTAACTCAGTTGCTTGACCATTCAGCCCTTAGCAACATCATGAAGAGTGGGAGAATGATTACTTTTTCTTTTTTTTTTTTTTTTTAATATGAATGCTTTTCTTCTATAAGTAAGATTTTTGGCTATCACATCATTTTACATAGAAATGCACAAAGCACTGACTTTCATTCATTACCAACCAGGAATGGTTTTATTTACTGACCTAATTATAGTCCCACTTACCATTGTCATCATCCCTTCTGCAAAGTAATCCCTCCTGAGCTGTTTCTTCATGCATGTTTTTAGCAAAACAGAATTTCTAAGGGTTCAACTCTCCCTGCCCCGCCCCGATACCTATTTATCTATCTTATTAGTAATTGGCTTTTTTATGTGGAGAATACTTGTGKGTGTAAGCTGATGATTTCATTGTAATTACAATGTGCCATATTGTGCTATGGACATTGTACAGTTACACACACTTGCCTTTCTAAAGACCATGTAGTTGCCATTTTTTTGTGGGCCAAACATCAAGAGCTATAACCAATGAACTCTTTACTCAGGTGTCATTTAGCCACTTTAGTAAGCAAATGGCTACAGCCAGATTAAGGCAATGAAGCTTCGGGCTCTGACATATTAGCGACCATGGCTCTCTACAGGATGTTTATGGTTGCTCTTTCCCCACTCGTTTTTTCATTTATTTCATAGTTTCGCCTTGCACAGTGTAAAATTAGCTCAGGAGTTCATCTAACAACTTCTGAACCACAGCAGTTTGAATTCACCTTCATACTGTAAGGTGTCCCAAAATTGTTGCCAGCTTTAATACATTCACTTGTAAACTGCAACGGAATGGCACAACTGCTACTTACAGTTGGTATACCCCTGTAGTGGGAATGAAAATTGCCAAGTGGGTAGGACAACTGAATACTGAAGTTATGACATTCATACATTTTATGAGTGGTTGGGTTGATGAGTGGAACATAGCTCAGAATAGCTGTGGACAGCTGACAAAAGTTATTCCTACTTGCAGTCTACCTACCTCTGATGCATGAGCCATCCAAGAACATTGACTTGCCTTTGTTTTATCTATCCCAGGCTATAGCTTTCCATCAGTCAGCACCTGAGTAAGATCTGCAATAATACTTCCCAGCTTGTTTTAGCCATGCCCATCTTCTTTTACATCCTCCCATAGCACCTGAAGTCAAGGATATGTGGATGTGCATCTGTGCTTGTATATATAGCATGTTCATACCTTATTGAGGCTTAATTTAGTTGCCATATATGGGCATCTAACAGCATCTCTGATATTGTGGGGTGTCCAGAATTTCTGGATGGGGTTGGCAGACATGACACAGGACCTGTAGGTAACCCTCTCAAGGTATGTCTGAATGAAAGCTGGAGCTCAACCAGTGTACACTAGGAGAATTCAAATGGCACTCAGTTTTCTGTATACGGGCAGCTAAATTAAGTTTTACATGTTCAACTTGGGATTCCACTCTAGGTTAAGACACCTACTTATAAATGTCTACATGTAAGCTAGGTGTTTAAGTTCCCATTAAAATCAGTGAGGACCTAGGACTGGATTTCTTTGCTTAAATGTAGACCGCTATCATCCTTTTGGTTGAAGCAGTACATCCTTTCTGGCTTCTAGATTTTACTCTAGAAAAATATAGATCTCCTGTAAGTCCTGTGACGTATCTGCCAGCCTGCAGAAACATTTTGAATATAGGACATTTCATTTGGCACCAAGTTCCCATATATATGCAGGCAGTTGAATTCTACTCCTAGTCCATTCAGTCAGTGGAGCCTAAAGAGTGACTCAGCTCACTGCATACATGACACCAACTGGTTAGTCAGCTGAATGGCTGTCTAGGATCTATCAATTGTATTGATGGGGACTTTTGTGGCCTAAACATAGGTCTGTAGACATTTTAGATGCTCTAGGGTGTCTGATGCATCAGCATCAGGCTGACACATAGGACACAAGATCCATGGGAAATCCAGGCTGTTCTGGAGCTGGAAGCTAGACAGTTATGCTAAGTAATCTCACATAACTTTACGTACTTCTATCTGTTTAATGTTGAACTCGGTCCTGACCTCAGTGTTTTACACTTTAAGAAGAGGTAGCCAACTGAAATTATCTTGGATGCCTAAGGATTTCAGCCTTACTGGTAACAGAACACTAGCTATGGGACACTATCCATTATCCCTAAAGAAGATCCTGTAATTAAAACAAATATTTTTGTTTGCTTTTAAAACTTGATTAGGAGAATTTTTTAAAAGAAGAGAAAAGATAATGCCAAAAGGTRTGATTTTAAATAAGAATCTTTTTCAAAAGAGCCTTTGTCTACACTCTACTCATCCATCAATTTCAAAAAGAACTTATGTTCTGAATTAAATTAGAGATTTTTCTTCAAAAAAAATCTCACCTAAACTAGTAATGAAAAGGTGATGAAGCATCAGACAGTATTCCTGAAACATTGGTGAGAGTGACAGGACACTTTAAACAGAGCGGACTAGATAAGTACTCACAAGTTAGTTTCAGCTACTACATGAGTTCAGTGACACAAAACTTCTGAAATGTATATCTTAATCGTGTACATTGGATTAGGACCTTTTTTAATCATTATAATGAGACAAGCGCTATAGTATGTCACTGAAATGTAGCCTTGGAAATTTGACCAACAGCAATTATTCTCTTTCTCTTTTCCACACAAATTTTACTTTAATGTTTATGTGCCACATGTCCATTTTCAGGGATGATTTCTTTTGATAAAAGTTTGAGATGCAGGATGATATTTCGGTTTACAATACGAATTCCACTCAACCATTCAACAATGGTACTGACCTCTAATAATAATCTGAAGTCCATATTTGCCACATCTCTATGTATAAACTACTTTGTTTTGTGTAGAATAGAATCACAGAATCATTTAGGTTGGAAAAGACCTTTAAGATCATCAAGTCCAACTGTAAACCTAACACTGCCAATTCCACTACTAAACCATGTCCCTAAGCACCATGTCTACAAATAGTTGAAAAATATTTTCATTAATCTTTCTCAAAGTCCATAGGCATATGTGATATAAAAAGCATGAAGTGATACAAACATGATGCAAATTGTTTATTCTCAAGTATGTAAGCAAACTCTGTAGCTGAATCAAATGAAAGCAGAATACCATTGTAGAGTAATATGCAAATATTATTGTGAAGGCATCAAAAGCTAAAGTTATTTCTTGTGGACTGTAACATTCCTAATTCTAAGAATATTTCATCCCCAAAGGATGTAAAGGTAAGTGGAACAAAAGTGAGGTATATCTTCCTTATATTTACTGCAAGTATTAGCAGTACAGAAGTGGGAATTGATGTATTACTGTATATAACTGTTAATATTTATAACTCTGGATGTGATCACAGAATAAGTAAAGGCAGCAAATGAAGTGCAAGTGTAAACAAGATGTTAGTCTCCTGGCGAATTATACAACTATTAACTTTTTTTTTCTTAATTCTTACACAATGGCTTTTACTGTATTTTATACCTATATTATAGTCATACAGAAAACTATGTATATACTATATTGTAACTGCTACAAGTCACAGAGTATACTGAGAAACTACTATGGAGGTAGGTATTTATTTAGAAGATGTCCTACCTTTAGATAAAGAAAAATACTTTTTTTTCCTTTTCATTGAGTAATGGTAAAGGCAAGGGATAAAAGTCAGTCAGTATTTATATAACATTTGTTAATGTTCCTAGATAGCTAAAGGAAGCCATATCTTGTCTTCCACCTAATTTAGTAGTCAATATTGTCACTATTCTTATAAAAGTCTAATTCCATTTGGATTCATACTATTCCTCCCTTTTCAATAATTGACTTTAAAAGTATTTTTACTGTCCTAAAAATTGGTGCCATTTCAAGTTCATGTAAAGTGTTTCTGTTCTGTGGAGAAGACCAACAGGAATACCCAATCTAACTTACTTCAGTCAGTTAAAGTAAAATGAAACTGTGATTATTCTTGATAAGATTAAAATGTTTAAAAGAAACAAGCAAAAAAACCCTAGGCCYCTCTTTAAATTTATTTAACTTGGTACCTATTTAATTCTTCCATTTCCTTCATGTTGTTTACTAAGATAATGTTGTGGTTTAACCCRGCAGGCAGCCAAACACCACGTAGCCGCTTGCTCACTCCCCCCTCCCCTCAGCGGGATGGGGGAGRGAATCGGGGAAAAAAAAGTAAAATTTGTGGATTGAGATAAAGACAGTTTAATAAAACAGAAAAGGAAGGGAAAATAATGATGATGATGATAATAATAATAATAATGATAGAATATACAAAATGAGTGATGCACAATGCAATTGCTCACCACCCGCTGAGCGATACCCAAGCAGCCATCACTACTTCCTGGACCACGCCTCCTATTTATATATTGAGCATGACATCACATGGTATGGAATACCCCATTGGCCAGTTGGGCTAGCTGTCCCTGCTATGCTCCCTCCCAGCTTCTTGTGCACCTGGCAGAGCATGGGAAGCTGAAAAGTCCTTGACTAGCAGACCACTTAGCAGCAACTAAAAACATCAGTGTCTTATCAACATTCTTKTCATACTAAATCCAAAACACAGCACTAGGAAGAAAATTAACTCTATCCCAGCCGAAACCAGGACAGTAAAGTAAACTCTAAAGTACAGATTGAAAATCACCATGTACTGTATAAATACATGTTCTCTTCTGAAAGGATAAAAGCCATATGTAAAGGATGAACAAAGAAATAAAATACACCACAGCAAAGGCTGAACACTGTATATTTATTTTGCACCATCAACTGGAGAGACTACAGTTGTAGCTTTAGAAGAAATGAGAAATTGTTACAATCCTTCAAATGACTTTCCCTTCTCAGCGTAAGAGATTCAGTGATTATGATTATTTTCACAGTTAAAAAGCACCAACTTCAGTCAGTTACTGGCAGGGATAAAGTGAAAAATAAAAACACAGTAGGCAGACAGTAAGACAACAACAAAGAAACTAGTAGGTTTGTAAGGACTAGAAAATTACAACTGGTTTCTTACAGATTTGTCTGTGGTTGACTGACTTGAGTGACTAAGAAAGTGCATGTTCTTCCAGAAAGCTTTCATTACCACTGGGACACTTACAAGAGCTCTCTCTCCTCTGCCTAAATAGTTATTTCTCTGAAATTTTTGGGACTTGAGACTTCTGTTCTTCGTAACRATGTAATTGGTTAGAGTATTGCCATAAGCCTTGTACTGAACTCGCAAAGCCTTAGGACTGAGGCTCATCAGGCTTGTTCTGTCTGAGCTTTTCTTGACCTGCCTGCAGCTTGAGAAGTTTCCAGAACAAACCATGAGGGGATGTGCTCGGTTTAGTTCTCTAGATGGACAATATTAAATAGGACTACTCTTTCACTTTATTTCTTAAGTATTCTTTTGAGGGTAGTTGTTACTATATAGGGTTGTTATTTTACCTTGATTCTTGACTGTTCTTGTACTCAGAACCTACCCATTCTACCCASCTATCTAGCAGGCTGAAGTCAGCCCAGAGAAGGGCTCCTTAGATGATGGTATGAATAAACTCAGAAAGAAAATAGCAAGTAAAAAAAGTACTTGGAAAAAATAAACAAACAAACAAAAACAAACAAACAAACAGTTGCAGCCATGTTTTCAGAAGTCAAGAAAGGTAAAGAGAAACCTGAAAAAAATCAAGCGGAAAGATCTTATAAAACATATAAAATACMGTTAAATGGCTTCTAGACCTATAAATGAAGACGGAACAGAGATATCTCATCAGAAAGAATGGACTAGAGGTGAACGATAACCAGAACTAGCTCAAGGTTTTCAGGAAGAGTAATWGTTATGGTTGGACAGTAATGGAACTAAGTACATGGAAGCAGAGCTTGCTACATTTAATGAGAAAAGTGTTAATTCAGGTGGGGTAGGTAATAAACTGTGCCCCACCTTTCACAAATAACTTGAATTACAGAAATGAAGCAAACTATTTTACAGATACTATTCTGTTAGAGTAAGCATGATGTAATGGGAAAACATGCACTTATGTTTATGAAATAGAAAACTGTGATCTAGGTAAGTACAATCATGTTAGTGCAATATTAACAATATGCCAAGCTTTAAAACTATTTTGAAGAAAAAATAAATATAGAGAAGTTTAACTGGAATTCCTCAAAATGGACCATCATATTTAAAATGAATTATAATTACACGTTGATAAGCATTTCTGAGAAAAAAAAAGCTAGATAGCAATCTGTAGAATAGGACTGCATACATTATCTAAGAACTATGAAAAAATCCTGAGAACCTTTCATAATAGAATTGAGTATTAGCATGCATTTAGGCATAGATATAGTAATATACCTTTTGCTATATCTACTTACCAATTTCAAATATGTGATAAAAAACCCTACACCTAGCCACTCATATCCAAATTCATAACTTGTCTGTTTGAAACTCAAAGTATGGTGCAGTCAATGCACTGTAAAATATCTGCAATAAAAAAAGGATGAGCATGCATAAATACACAAATCAAAATAAGGTTATCCTCAGGATAGAAATGGCTCTAGTCAGGATCTTTTCTTCATTCACTCTTTGCAATTTATTATAATCATCCTGTATGGCAGCACCCAGCAGAGTTTCTATGCTGTACTTAAAGCTGACTTGCTGTTTCCACYGTAGCACTTTTCTTTTTTATTGATTTTAGCTTCACTGTTATATTCATCTTTTCCTAAAATTAGGCACATATATTTTCAGGTTTATAGCCTTCATCCTACATCTCACCCTTCCCACACTTCCTTCTAAATCACTTTACTAGTGCTTAGCAGTAAAATGGATGTTTATCATAAATTGGCTTAGCATTTACTGTTGTTGGAGTTGCACATGAAGAGAGACGATGTGAATGTAGCTATTTTAGAGTTAAAAAATACACAAAAAATATTTCAAAATGCAATATTTTCAGTTCTCTTCATTTCGAGCACATTAATATAATTGAATCAAAGACCTACCTCATCTGCTTAACACAATTCTGGTGTATATGAATATGTACCTCCTTCCTCTCTAGTGAAACCTACAAGAAACAATTAAAGACATATTTTGATTAATTCCACTAGGATGATTAAAAATGACAATAAAAATTAATAAAAGCTTATKCATAATAAAATCATTATTCAATTGCTTGCCCAATAAATAAGATGCTTCAAATCTGAGCTTTTTCTCAGTTCCAGCACTCATTCCAGGGGTGTTTGCCTAACCATGAGGCTAAGTGATATGCAGGGTTTGAGTACTTCCATTCTTGCTGTTCAGATTAAGCCCACCTGTAACCAGGAATGCCCAAATACTGGAAGTAAAGGGAGGCAGATAAGCAGAAAACTGACTTCAACCTACAAGATAGGTGGAAGTACAGGAACAGGTAGGTTCTGAGTGCAAGAATAGTCAAGAATCAATATAAAATAACAACCCTATATAGCAAAAATTACCCCCAAAAGAATACTTAAGAAATTAAGTCACATAGTAGTCCTACTTAAAACCGTCTAGAGAACTATAAACTCTGAGCACATCCCTTCATGGTTTGTTCTGGAGACTTCTCAAGATTGTACCTAAAGGATTATGCCCAAGACCAATGTCTCAGGTTCTCTGTAAGAGGTTTCTTGAGAAACCTAGTGCTATTCAAACAACTCAAAATGACCTTAGGTCCACCAGGAGAGCAACTCAGGTCACTTGCAGCTCATGATTCAGGAGTCCTGAAGTGCTATATTGTCCCAGTGCTGCTCCATTTAGGTTGCCAGACAACTAAGTTTCTGAGGTGGGTTGCAATCAGGGCTGAATAAGTCTCCACTGGCTCATCTCCTATATCTCCATGATTTTTATGTGTCCTATTTAAAAATACTTTTAACATACMCTTGTTTATGTCATGGTTTAACCCCAGTCGGCAACTAAGCACCACACAGCTGCTCGCTCACTCCCTCCACCAGCAGGATGGGGGTAAGAGAATTGGAAGGGTAAAAGTGAGAAAACTCATGGGTTGAGATAAGAACAGTTTAATAATTGAAATAAAACAATAATAATAATAATAAAAATTGTAAAGAAAAGGCAAATAAAAAAGAGGGAGAAATAAAACCCAAGAAAGACAAGTGATGCAAATGAAAACAATTGCTCACCACCAACCGATGCCAATCCAGTCCCCGAGCAGCGGCRTCCCAGCCAACCTTCCCCCTAATTTTATTGCTGAGCATGACCATGATGTCCTGTGGTATGGAATATCCCTGTAGTCAGTTGGGGTCAGCTGTCCCAGCTCTTTCTGCTCCCAACTTTTTGTGCACACCCAGCCTACTCACTGGCAGGGCAGTATGAGGAGCAGAAAAGGCCTTGACTCTGTGTAAGCACTGCTCAGCAATAACAAAAACATCCCTGTATTATCAACACTGTTTTCAGCAYAAATCCAAAACATAGCCCCATACTAGCTACTATGAAGAAAATTGAATCTACTCCAGCCAAAACGAGCACAGTTTAAAAGATTCACATGCAAGATGACACAGTGGAAGACACACTGGGAGAACAAAACACACTGGATTTTGGGTGACCTACTGTGTGAGGCCAGGCAGGCTTACTTTTCTTTGCAAGTTTCTTCTTCTATATGGCTCATCTATTTAGAATACAATTTCTATGGGTATACCAATAAATTTAACTATAGGTTCATGTTGCCAGATATGTTGTTTTACTTAAGTTGGGGATTTCAGGGAATTATTTTTGTACAACTTTTAATAATATTACCCTTAAAAAGCAGTAACAAGTTGAAGCAATAACATTTTGATGTAATGAATATCTTCAAGTGCCTCACTTCCAACTAAAGGTGTCAGACATCTGTTGCTCATTTTTGCCCATGTTTTTTCCCTGCAGTACCTAGTCTTTACAGACACTGAGTGTTTAGAGCAAAGCATCCTTTAACATGATGCTTAGGCAATTTGTGGCAATCTGTGAATATGTACATATTAGATCTTTTAGACTAAGAAGACTGTGACTGACCAATAAACCTCTACAATGGAAGAAGGCTCAGTAGAGATTGGCCAGGGTGATGTGCCCATGAAGGTCAAGGAACATGTAGAGTGTGACTGACTACAGCTGCTGTAATGAAAGCTGACTTGATCTCAACACAGAGGGCATCAGCAGGTGACTTTTRTTTTAGATAAAAAGCTATGTCAGTTGAGTACATCAGCTGGTGGGGTAAATGTTTCTTCCTGTGTTCATTAAAAGTGTGAATGTATCCCTGAGTTAGCTGACGAGCACTGTGGAGAGAGAATATGTAGTTCAGCCCAACATAGAGTATAAAACCTGAAAAACTAACAAAAAAATTTTGAAGATGGCAAGGGGTTTGAGAAGGTGTCAACCCATGTTTTCCTTCATAGCAAGTGGGAACACCCAGTGTTGTGACAGTGAGTATATTATAGAGACTGGTAACAGGTATCATATTGGTTTTGTGATTGAACTGTGTATTGCCATTGCTATATTTTGTTAAGTGTATCTTGTATTTTTACTGTGTTTTCAGTATATTTCACTCTGGTAAATCAGAAATCCTGTGTAACATCAACTATCTTCAAATAAGTAAATTTGATATTAAACATTGCAGCCTCCATGCATGGAATATCTAGAAGACCCGTGTCGGAGAGTATCGGACTCTGACAAAGACCTAGAACCTTGATCTCCCATTACCTAACTAAATATTTTATGTTAAACTACTCCTAGAGGTAATATTACAACCCAGATTATTGTATTCTTCTCTCACTTCAGTTGCCCTTTTCCTCACTGCCTCCATCTTTTTCTGAGTCGTAGTATTTTGCAAACAGCAGTAAGTACTTCTGTTAATGTTAGCTGTGTTTTGACCTGAACTCAATGCTCTGTATGTGTGGTTAGACATTAGCAAATCCATAAGAGAATCAATCTCTTATGGGAGTTTTCTCTAACTCTCAAATTACCTGTAAGAGGTGATAGGTGTCAGTATAAAAAGGCCGCAACTTAGAATGCAAGGCTGTAAAATTTTAGATGAGTCAAAAGGCTTTTGCTAGAAATATTAAATGATTTAGATAAATAGTTTAGCTAAAGTAGGTTTCTTGCCTTAGTCTTCTGATTTCAGAAACTTTCACTTTGCCTAGAGTGTTTTTTAGATGTCAACATGCTATTTAGGATTTCACTTCAAGGCTCCAGGAACGTTGTATTCTTTTCACAGTTCACCTACTCACAGTTCACCTACTCTGCCGTCTCCTGTTTTTTTGTTTGTTTGTTTGGGGTTTTTCTGTGGTTGTTTCTTCCCCCCCCCCCCCAAGTATTATTCAGATACTTCATGAATGATTGTGGGTTTGTTTCTTTCTGACATTACTATCATCCTACCTAACTACCAGTTTAATTAAGTAAATTTTATATGTTGCTTCAAGAAAAAGAATCAACCTTTACTGATTTGTCCTATTAATGATAGGACATTAGAATAAATGTCCTAGAATAATAATGCTAATTATTGTTCTAGTTTACCAGCAGAAAACTTAAACATACATATACTTTGGTTTTTTACAATTCTTAGGTATTAAAATGACTAGCAAATCTGCACATCTCTGTGTTTTACAATTAAGTTTAGACATTTTAAAGGGAACTGATTTTGAAAGTCCTTAAATCTACTTTTAAAAAGTATTCTCAACTGTCTCAATTTCAATAAGAAGAAAAAAAAAAAAAAAGAACTTCAAATTATTAGTTAAATATGTTGAGCCATATTTTCAAATGTTACATGCATTTTGAAAATATGTACTTAGACTTTAAAAAGTGCCTTACACTGGGCAATTCCCTTAGAGCTGTGCCATTGCCAGCTCCTTGTATTGAARCTACATATCATAATAAATTTCAAAGACTGCCTTGTAAGATACTAGGAAATTATTCTGACAGAGATTCAGAATAGGGTTCATGTTTAATTTTTTTTTCTATTATTGTCACTCGAATGTATTGCAAGTGCTATACATCTTTGTTTTGTTTTTCCAGTATAAAACAAGGTACTCCTGGTTTTTTTTAGGGACTGACTTTGTGAATATGCACACAAAAAGAAGTGAAAACATCGTGATGAGGTTCATGAACTTTGTGTTTAATTCATTTCTTACTGACATACTGTAATGTCAAGTTCCTAACTGAATTTTTAATGCTTTATTGAAAATCCAAGAAAGCCTTGAGATGAACCACTGCTGTTCAAAAAAAACCCACAGAAATGGAACAGTCAGAATGAAGTGCTTTTTTTGTTTTTCTTTCCTTTTTTCTTTGAGAGCATGAGAATTTTACCAAAATGTTAATACGTAACTCTATATAATCTTGTTCTTCTTACACTGATTTATGAGAGCTTCCTTAAGTAATATGTGAGTAAAACCTCACAGTATAGTTCAGGATTTGATCCTCTGAGATACAAAGAATGCATATCCTAGTTTTAGATCTATGAGTGAAATCGGTTTCTGTCTCCTTTAAAAACAGTTTATACCTCAACTTACTCTCTTTTATTCATTTTAGTATATGATTACTAAGTAATTGCTAAATAACTCATATTTTCCCCAGTTATCAATTACAACTTCATTGTATCTTGCTAGTGGTTTCACATTATTAGCTCAACATTCTATGTATGAATACCAGTCTGCTGAGATGCTGATTTCATTTTGACTAAGACTGATTTGCACAAGTAACTAGAAAAGTATCATCTTCTTTCTATAGAAACTTTCCAATTTGTACCCCTTTGAGACCTAGGGATTCACTCCCCCTCGTCCAAAAGTTTGGCTGATTCTTTTAGAGAAATGAAAACACTGATGGTCTTTTTCTTTGCAGAAAGATCCCCCAAAACAATTTATTTGAAGATTTTTTCCTATTAGACTTTTCTCAGGTCATGATTCTGCAGTCTAAAAGCCCCTATAGACTTATGGCTAACACCATAGGTATTCATAAGGGAAAAATAAAGACTACTCTTTTAGCAAATATTTCATAGACAACATTAATTACTGTGTTTCCTGAGGGCCAAGTTGTTCCCAAAACAGTGCATATATGAATATTTCCAGACCTAAGAACTATACAGGGTTTCTAAGTTCTATAGAAGGAAATCTCCTCGTGTATGCCTCATAAAACTCAGCATGTGCAATGAGAAATACGTTCTTGAACAAACGTGGACAGATCCATTGGACAGTCACAGACAATCAGAAACTACTGCAGACTCCAGGTTTGAGGATTTATTGGATTCAGAAGATTCTGGTTTTGTCACAGGGCAGAAGTGTTCTTAACAAACAAAACCCACGTATCTTATGTACACAGGCAGAAAGGAAACACAGCCATCAGAAAAGTGCAGATCAAAAAAGCAGATTAGCTCAGCTCTCTTCTAGTAYAGTTCTTTCTGTCTGTATTTTCTTTAATTCTGTGATATCCATCTGTCTCTTGGCCTTTTTATTAATCTACCTCATTGAAGGTTAAATGCCAAAGGTGAGGGTAAAAGCTTGCTCGTTTTGTTTTTCACAAGAATGATCCAGTTGAAGACAGCCTTTGGGGAGAGTAGAAAATAAGCAATAAAAAACAAGCCTTCAAACTACAAGCTTTATTTCTAAACCTAGAACTATGGAAGAGCAAGTATTAAATTAGTTGTAGCAGTGGGAATGTCACAGAAATCGTGGCCTTGTCTACACTAAGGACAATTTGAAAAAAAAAATCCCATTGCTGTTAATGTTAGTTCAGCTGAACTTACTAGGGCCTTAAAGATATCAGAGGAGCAAAACCCAGAGGAGCCAAGATCAGACAATAAATCATCTTCAGACAGAGCTTCAGGATCATCAGAAAAGCTAGCTTCCTTAATACAAACAGCAGGTGGAGAAATAGCAGCAGGCTAAAGTTTGTTCCAAGGTTTTAAACGATGTTTAACAAATCAGTCCAAGGCAAGAACAGAAACCAATGTTGAAAATTTTCAGCTAGTAAATCTTTTCTTTCTGGCTTCCCATGTAAAAAGAACATGATGATTTAACAATTGAAGAAAATAGATATATTTTGGTGGCTTCTGACTTGGAGCTTTGGTGATGAACATGCCCTTATCAGGAATTTTAAATTACTTAAAAATAATCTATAGCCTTAGGAGTTCCAATACCCTGGCTGTTAGAAACCTTTGGAAGGAATGCATTTGTTGGTGAAAATTTCTTAAGCCTTCATTCTTTTATGTTTAGATTTTATCCACATCTCTGAAAACATTTATCTGGTGCTATTTTAAATTCCTTCCATTCAATAAATAAATAAATATCTCAGTTACATACAGATAAATATTACCAGCAGCTCAAAAAGCAATTATTTTTTTGAGATAAAATATGAGTATGCAATCTCAGAAACATCTAAATTTTGTTTGAGATTAAACTTTCAAAGCCAGCTATGCTGGCTTTTTGTGCCTTAGTTATAAGTACCAAGCTGAACACCTGGGAATTGTTTCATTTTCATGTGATAGGTATTAGGAAATAGGTCATCTAGAATACCTGTTCATGATGCGTACTAGAGTAGCAGGAGGGATGATGGGAACACAGAACACCTATTTCACTGAGCTGCTACGTATCAAAATTTATCCTCATTCTGAATAAAAATGAATAGTTTTAAACCTAACTTTACACAGAGATTTTTAACTCTGAATGCATGTGAAACTTGGGAAAAACTCAGAAACTTTCATTTCAAAATGGCTTTACTCACACCTACTACATCCACTGTTCAAAATATTTGTGGCCTGGGGAAAACTGGATTGTGTACCCTTTCCCAACATTTTGACTTGGACTCTGCAACTTCTCGGCTGAATCCTATAGAGTTGATATCAATAATAACAATCTGCGATGGGGTGAAGCCTCCCTGAAAGCACTGCTCATGCAGGTGGGACCTTGAGCATGTCTATCTAGCTTTGAGTCATTAGATGATTCTGGTATGTGTAGGGAAAACAAGAAAAATATTAACTTTAATGAGGTGAGGCTTTCCCAAAAGCTGTGGACTACATCTTCCCTGTTCAAATGGTTTAGGTATATACCAGAGAAGGGAAAAAAAAAAAAAAACACCAACAAACCCAAAACTAAACCCACAGATGAACTCTTAATAACTTTATATCTGTATAACACATTTGGGGTAGGAGACGGGAAATCGATAGTAACTCAGGTAGCAATCAAATTTTGATGTAGAGCAAGTCACAGAGATTGGTCTGGGGTGATGGGACCAGTGAGGCTATTGGCAGCTTATGAGAAATTAGAAAGCAAAAACCAGGGAAAACAGTAGTCCCTTGCAGGAGGTGCATCCACAGACATTCAACAATGTGCTGAAGGCTGACCCGAGGTGGAAGTGCTATGCATAAAGTCCAGCCCACCAGGCAGGACTGAGACTGCTCCACCAGCGGGAGTGAGTGCCCTGTCTCCCTGAGTCCGTGGTGTGGTCTGGAGGAGACAGGGCCTTGGCTGCTGGGAGTGCGTGGCTCAGAGTGCTGTGGCTACATCACTCTGAATTTCCCTGTGGCAATAGGGAGATTGTGGTATATGATTAAGGCCAAATTTTTKTAAAGAGTGAAGACAGTAGCTAAAACACAGCTCTAGAACTTTAGCTGCTTTGAGAGCAGTCCTCTGCTTAAAAACTTCAGCTGCAAAGCAACTGTGCCTGCTAGTGCCCATCACGTGCAGAATTTTCTAAATACTCCGCAAGTGTCATCAGATAAACTTATCCCTAGTATGACTAAAAAATTGTTACGTGAAACATGCTCCTCAAAGACTCTGCTGTCTGTCTCTTACAAATTTTGGTAGCAGTTTTGCTGTTCTTTGTGTACTCAGTGGTTAGAGTGTGCCCCCACAAAACCAAGGCTCTTACCACATCTAGTTGAAGGTAAGGGTGACTCAAAACCAGTTTCTGAGATGCAAGGCAGTGCCTAACCATCCATTTATGGGGAAAAAAAAAAATAATTAAATGTCTGTAGAATAATGTTCCTGCTTCCTGCTCAAGCAGGGCTACTGCACAGAAAGTAACATAAGATACGGTATGCCAGAAGGAGGAGGAGTACTGGCTGTACTGCGAATCAGAAGTATGATTTCACTTGTCAGCTAGTTACTTACGAAAAGGGAGGACTGGGCTGGCCCTCTAGGGTTTTTTTTTATGCATTTCACATTTAAATCCCTGGATTTAAAAAAAAAAAAAAAAAAAAAGCCAAAACCACTAAGTCAAAAAGTATTTTCCTTTTTTATGTACACTACTCTGGTCCCACAAATCTTCTATTTATTTCTGAAATTTCAACTGAATATTAACCTTTCATTTTAGCCTTTCTCACAAGGCAGATGGGAGTTTGTGTTCTTGTAGAGATTAAATTTCACTTAAAAGAAACCTTGATCTTCATGGGAGGTATTCTAACTACTACAGAGTGTAGTTACCATCGTAACTCAGTAACTTTAGAAAAGAAGTCAGTATTTTCAAAAAATACTTACTGGTGCCTTGCCCCTCTAGGAAGAAKACACTTTCTTCAAGTCCCAATTCAGGTACTGAAGCCCTGGAAAGACCGGTATTGGAGTTTAATGCTCATCTTTTTCCCTGTTGAGCAGTTCCAGGTTGTTCCTCACCGGTGAATTTTTCAGATCACCTTTCCAAGGCAGCTATTTCTTTCAGTGCACAGTAGCCTGATTCCAGTAGCTGAATTACAGGCTCCAAACTGTGTTCTGGGGGTAGGTCACTTCACTCACAACTTCAAGGCATCTAGTTTTGCTTACAACACCTGGAAGTGTCAATAGATCTTAATAGCTATGTATTGAAAGATCGGGAATGAGCTATACATTAAAACATGATGTAATGAAAAGATCTCTGCTATTCACCTCAACAATTTTGGCAGAAAAAAGAGAAATTGAGAATAAATCTAGAGGG
Organism: Phoebastria nigripes; assembly: GCA_035582835.1. NCBI lineage: Eukaryota > Metazoa > Chordata > Aves > Procellariiformes > Diomedeidae > Phoebastria > Phoebastria nigripes. The sequence continues at coordinate 20,285 of JAYKAV010000279.1, read as the reverse complement.
GAATAATGGAAATTCAGTTGTGGTTGGCCAAGAAGTGCTTTCTCATTACAGTTTAACAAGCGTTTAATTAATTAAATGTTCTTGCATACAGATATTAAATTACATATTAGAATTTAGAGATATCTCTGTTTAACCAGACTGTGTCAAAGAACCCAACCTCAAATAATAGCAGTAATTTTCAGTTCATTGGTGAACACTATGTTTTCAGAACTGCCATACTTCTATAGTAATATACTATAAAGAAAGGCCAAAGTAAACCAAAGAGGGATATAATTAGAATTAGTAATTCATTTCAGTTTGTGGAAATGAGCTTTTAGTTATTCTGGACATTTTCAAGACTGTATCCATTCCCCATGTCTCTGTGTAAGGACCTGAACTAGCTGGAGTCAGTATCATCAGCAGCTGACCTGCATATTCTTCTACAGCTATAGAAACTAAATTCATCTTCTTAACTAGATTTGAAATTTCCTTTCCCTTTCTGGATGATACAGACTAATTTAGATTTCATAGTGTCTTTTGTTATGTGCAGATTTATTTTGCCTGGTTTAAGGTCCAATCATCTGGTAGTCTCTTGAGGAAGCTCAGACCACTCTACATAGCTAGGATACAACGAAGATTACTGTTGCAGCCCTGTGGGTTATTTGGCTGCTGATGGATGAAAACACAATATTTTAACTCTGGAATGGGTTCATGCTAGAAACTTGGTCTCTGTCTAGCTGACCAAGGTGACAATAGGTGCTATTTATCCATTGCCTGCCCTTTCTTGGGGGGTCCACTTGCCATGTGCAGTAGTGGGGACAATTCCTAAAATTATAGTGGGTTTGTTTAGAGAATCTGGGACATCAGGCAAGAAGAATAAGGATCATAATTGTTTCATTGAGCTAGATACAATAAAGAACTTGAGTATTTATCTAGTTTCTACCTAAATCTCTAATTCTGTCAGAAGCTAATCAGAAGCTGCATGCCTAGATCTGAAGTTGTGAACTGCCCAGGAACAAGTCTGGTGGGGCAATCAGAGGTGCTTTAGCCTGCTAATGGCATTAACTCCTCCCCYGCCCGCCCCCCCACCCCACACTATGGCAATAGGAGGTTGCACATTAGAAATGCAGCACTACATCCACGTTACAGGATAACTGAGAGCCCTGGGGCAAATTTCATTATTCAACCAAAGAGGAAGTTTTCAAGATTACAATGCAATCAATTGAACTATGCAGCAAATAGGAACTGATTCTACAAATTATAAAAGTTCAAAAAGGATCAGCTCATATCCTGTGTGTTGTTCAGTTAATTGAATTACCACTTGACATTAAAATTAAAGGACATAGTTAATTTGTATCTGACCCATGCCACTGTAAAAATTAGAATTACAACTACAGAAAGAAAAATGCTAATTTAGAATTTATTTTACTGCGTGTGGTTTGTCCTAAAATGAATATTTAGGAAATTAATGTATTCTATCATATTGTTAAGATTAAAATTAAACTTTATTCAGTACCTCTGTCAGGTACTTTGAGAAGCAGGCAAGAGGAATCTTAGGTCCTCCCATTTACGGAAAGAAATGAGAGGAAAGGTGAGAGCCCATCTGTACTGCTCTGTCCTACAGTACACTTTCAGATGTTCTATGTCATAATATCAATGCATACCACTAAAAATTATCAATCAGGTGAATAAAATAAAATTTGAAATTGCATTTTGAATTTTCAAAATGAAACTGCAAGTGTTTAAAACTCAGGAGTTTCCRTTATGTTTCATAGTAACTTTTTTAAACATTTGCATGATTCTACAGAGGAAGAAAAGTCTACAGTTTCATTCAATCAGCTTTGACTGGTAAAACAGTTTCTTTGACATTTACCTCAATAAGCTCTGTTATGTGCACACCTAGCACCAAGATATAATTCGCATTCATGCCTGACAGATACATTTCCCAGATTTGCCCTCTTCAGTCTCCTACGTATGAAGTATGTTTGCATGTGTCCACATTAGTAATTCAGTGTACAAGAGTTCTTTTTTCAGTGCAAATTTGTACTCAATCTGTAATCAGTGTCCTGAAGCACAGGAGTATCAAGAGCACTCCTGATACACGCAAAGTAGTTTTGCTCCCAGTGGATGCAGTACTGAAGCTGGTACCTACGATGGCACCTACCTGCATGTGGACAGGAGGTCCTCCAGAAGGTCTTGCACCTCTACACTTGCCTGATGGAAGTGGACACCACTGGTGCAGATGCAATGTGGATTGGCAGTGGTGGAACGGATCACAGATAGTGAGCCCTAGCCTCACTCCCCCTTTGGTGGGACGCAATATCTTGTAGAAGTTGCTTCTTGTGATCAGACCGGTTTGGGAGTCTGATGTCTGATACCTTGAAGTCTGCAGGGTGGCCAGAAGCTCTCCAATGAAGATGTAAGAACATTACTGCATTCTGAAACACTCTGCTGTTCCACCTATGTCATAACACACAAGATATACTCTGTTCAAAGTTTACTTAACTAGAAACTGTTTTCTTGATCAATATTGTAACCTCACATCACTGCACTAATGTCTCAGTGGTATCTACTGTACTTAGGGGCACTTTTCTGTGTCTCTCCATGGTTTCTGTTGGTTTGTGATTTAGCTGTACTTTTATCGTAAACCCATATATGACCAGCAAGCATTGTTGCACAGTAAGAGCACAACTAACATTTTTTTTTTTTTCTTCTCTCTGTCAGTCCCCTGTGTACAGAAAATTTCTGACAGTAAACAGTATAGACAGCTGGCTTTATGCCAGTGCAACCCATAAGCCTATTTTGCTAAGACTACATGGTATTTTGGGCTTGGAAATAAGGTGGTAACATTCACCTCCCCTTTACATGGAGTACAAATTAATTGTCACGGCATTAGATGAGTTTATGCAAATCCTCCAGGAGAAAATATAGCTTATGTCTCGCTCTAGGATGCACCTGTATGCAGTAGGCATTGTCAGGGTGCAGCTGGGGCTGGTGGCTCCCTGAGGTTGAGGGCTGGGACCAGGAGGGGTTTGCAGCCAGGGTCCGTCCCACCACCCCAGGCATGGGCAGGGCAGTGGGGGGTTACTGGGGCAGCTCCAGCCCCGAGCATTGGGCACGTCCCTGGGGATAGGGATGGGCCAAGACTGGGCCGGGACATGGACCCATAGGTGGGGATCAGGATCAGGCCYGGTGAGGGGAACCAGGGTTAGACACAGCCCTGGAATGGCTGGGCAGGGCTGTGGGGAACAGGACGGGCCAAGGCCGTGTAAGGATGTCAGCCCATAGGTCAGGGTCAGACAGAGTTTTGTTTCTTCTAAGCAGCATGATTTAAGGCATTTTCAGCTGAAGCTGAAACAGGTATCTGCTCTTTCATATACTAATTCTTGGATCATTGACCTTTTCCATAAAATGTGTTTGCCATGTAAAAGATTCACAGGTCTCTGAATAACAGTCACAAAATGTGGAAACTTAATTGGCCATCTGTAGGTATCCATACACAACCTAAAATTAGCGTCAGTGTAGTTTATTTTTAACTTCAACTTGTTATGTAGTATCCATCTCCTTGAAATACGTCACATGCTTCAGACTGTCAATAAGAGGTCATGGTAACTGTCACTTACTCTCATGTCCATGTGAATCTTCTGCTTCAATCATCTCTGTAGAGTGCAAACATCTGGCATCCAGCAGAGCATGGTGTGCCTTTCTGCCAGCTGTTGTAAACTCCAAGCATCCAGGCTTCTGTAATTTTCTTAGTAGAATGGATTTTTTTGCATTTTTTAATCTACTTTAGTCCCACATTATTGAATATTTTTATAAATCAGCTAGGATTACTCATAGCTGGTTTTGAAGAGGAACTGAAATCAAGCAGGTCACTGATCTATTGGTTGCAAATTGTAGCTTGGTTGCAGATATAGGTGCTAATTGACTGGCAGCTGCCTTCTGCAAAGCATATTTTTTTAACTACAGGATGAGCTAAAGGTACAGTGTCAATCATGCTCACTATTTGAAACATTTCCATCCTCAAGCTGTGAATATGCTTCTTTTTCAGACCGTGACACTGATGTCCATTTACTGAGTATTTTTGTATCTGATATTAGTGCTGTTTTCCCAAGCACTTGTTTATGATGCATTGGGCACAGCTTAACCAGCTTTGTGTTGCCTCTTCTGCTTTAGCTTCAGCTTGCATATGCTGTTTTCATACTTTCCCAGGACAGTTTATTGCTTTGGGGAATGTTTTTTCTGGTGTTAGAGAAATAAATCACAGGCATTTCAAATTTGCACATTAGAATATTTTCAGTGTTTTAAACGTTACATATGGTTGTGAGCACTGTAACATAAGTATCTGTTCTCTCTTCTAATCTTCTCTTCTACTGTCTTTGATGCCACATTTAAAAACATACAAGAACCCAAAAATGTTTGTCTGTAGTGTCTTTCTGCCATGAGTCATAGAATTTATCAAAATACTTTTATCAACTGTTTCAATGTCTGAAGGAGGATTTTTTGGTAAGAAGTGCCCCATGTAATGTAGGAGTTTCTCATTTCAGTCTCAAATCTCACAGCCTACATTAAACTATATAATGTTACTTTTCTTCCCCCGTACGTATAATCTCAACRTGGGATGCAGGACTTGAGGCTGATTAATAGTTCTTTGTACGTAGAAGACCAYCCCATTATGGAGCTTATATGAATCTGGAATAGAAGCTGTTCCACATTTCAAAATTTAAGAAGCTGTCAACCCTCCCTGGAAACAGCTTCTTGTTCGCTTTTGTTCTTTTTTTTGCTGGAGAAAATAGTAATAAAGTTTTGCCTTTTTTCCTTTTTCTCCCATTCATCAGTTCTGTAAAACTCATTTTTTCCTGATAGTGCTTCTATGCTTATGCAAGCCTTTTTGTTTGTTTGTTTGTTTAAATGATAATTCAGCATTCCCTGTGCTCTAAGTTTGACCACATTCTTTGTTCTGTTTACAGGAGGTTTTGTTTGCCTAGTGTACTCTCTTGCACTGGGATTAACTATACTGAACATTTCTACCTTACTTTAAATAATGTTTACTGAGTAATAAGATAAGATAAACATTTTCTGGGTCCTAAAATTAAACAGGKGGTTTATTAATTGTTCTTATTACATATATGCCACAACTGCTGACTGTTTCAGGCCACATAGAAACTTTCTGACTTGCTATTACCCACTATAAATCTTTCTTTTTGTAGCCTACAGGCTTTCTTCCAGCTTCCACAGAGACTGCTGCAGATGAACCTTTAAACAACCTGCCCTGAGCTTCCTAAATCAGTAAGGCAGTAAATTGTGATTCACTGTGGCTCAGCAGCTCACCTATTCAGCCTGATCTTTCCACTCATGACCAGTTTTCAGTTTCTACACACTCTTATGAGGATTGGAGAGTRAGCCCTTGTGAGAGAACCCAGGTTGCCTCGTGTAAAGTTCTCACTGAGAGCGATTTCCCCATTGGGTGGCTACAGGACACGTGTCAAAAGGCCACAGGAGGCAATTCTTCATAGGAAGCTCCTTGACCTGATTCACATCAACGTCATTTAGACCTGGAATAAGAAGCCACAAAAATTATGACAATAAAAATGATATATCAGCCTTCTATCATGAGGGTTTGCTACTTCCTGACCCCTTTTTGTTCTCTTGAACTACATACAGTTTCTGAGCTGGATGGTAATTACAGTATCTCGCTATTTAGTACAACTTGTAAATGTCATTAATTCTYGAGCAGTTAGACATGTTAGGAGAGAGACATGATTTTCTGAGCTGCTGACCACTACTGAACCATAATTCAGTGTGAGAAGATAGTGACTTTAAAAGTGATAGCAATCCACCTTTTAAATGTTATGGTAGCTTTGCTTTTTGATTATTGTTAAAGAAATATGAAAGTCAGAGTGTGTTTTATGTAGCAACAATTACAGRTGAGCTTGGGAAACTGCAATGTGCATGTGAAGTCAACCTTAAACTAGCAGGAGGATTGTAAAGCACTAGTCAGAGCAGCAGCCACGTATCCGGCATGGTTCAGAAGGATGCCTCAAGGCTCCACCAAAACCAAGTTCATTCAAATTCGATCTTCAAAACTAAAAACATATTTGTGAATCTCCTCACACTTTTCACCTCGGGAATGAGGAATCAACCACACAGTATTTGGAAAGCTATGAATCTTCCACAGGCTCTTTGAAAGCTTGGGGGTGGATGTATATACACTTCTTTTCCATCTGCTAAATGTTTAGCAGGAAAACTTTAGTTCAATTCAGCCTGTGAACACATATGGATTAAGTCAGAGAGTGCATGGTTGAAGATCATGCTGCTAGAGACCGAGCCCTGCCTCCTCTTACTTTGTCTTGGTTTTCCATTTTGTTGTTGTAGGTTTGGAAAATCTTTTTGTTGGTGTAACAGATCGTTGCCATGACATCCTTATTATTTGTACTGCAGAGGAATTAGCAGAAAATGACATCCCTGCAACTGCTGTTGTTGCAACATAGTAATCCTCCCATTGCCCTTACTCTAATGCACTGATAGAAACGTGGGCAGGGTCTTAAATTCTTTCATTCTAGACTTCAGACCGTATTATACTTCATATTGTGTGTTTGCTATTCTTTCATTCAGCTCTGTACTAGTGGCACAGCTGAGCCTGCACTCCCTATACATATTTGAGCATCAATGTATTTTATACTTTATGCTGCTACTGACTACAGCTCACATCCCTTTTCCCTCCCAGCTGTGTATTCAGTGCTCAAAGAGCTTTTCACAATGCTTTACTTTAGCAGAGGAATAATAGATCACATTTTTCAACCTTCTCTTAAATTCTTACTGCTTGTTGCCAACTACCTGCAGATTTTGCATGTCATGGCTAATACCTTATTAAGACAACCTTTGTCACACAGAAATTAAAAGCAAAAATCCCAAACCCACAACTCTGCAATGCAGAATGATTSAGGCATGATAAGGAGGTGGCAATAAATATCTGACATTCTCTGTAGTTATCTCCTCCACCTTATTGGGTGGCATGTTTTTCCACTATATTTTATGATCTTTATCCATATTAGTTGGCAAGGCACACAGCTGTGCCAACGGTAAGTTCTGTGGCTGAGCGCTAGATGGAGGTGTACAAGGGGGTTCCCGGAGCCAGGGAAACCCAAGGAAGAGCAGAGAGCCCTGTCAGGATCCAGCAGCTCTCGTGAGAGAGGCTGACACGGCTTGGGCGTTGCCAGGAGCAACCGCAGGAGATTTAAATGGCCCTCGGGAGAACTATCAACCAGGAGCACTTTGAATAGGGCATGCAAACAGAGATTGACAGGGCGCAGCAGTTTGCACAGCAGGGTGTGTGAGAAGGGCCGTGCACCCTGCTTGTAGGCCCACAACCCAGGGAAGTGCTCTAGGTCTCTGCCATAATGGTGGGCACTCGCCTCAGAGTTAGAACCAGTGTTTCTACAGAGAAAGCCCCTGAGATATCTGATGCTTCCACCCAGATGGAACTGGTAAGAAGGAGACTTCARTACAGACGGTAGGTTGCAACGAGTGTACAGACCCTTCTTCTGGAGAAAAAGTAAGTGCCTGCAAAAGATATGCACAGGTTGATGATCTGTTGTGTTCTGTCAGGTGGCTGAGTTGCAGGAAACAGTCAAAAGGCTGCACAGTATTAAAGGGGCCGACAAGGCGACAGGCTGGGGGAAGAGTGGCTGGAAAGCTGCCTGGCGGAAAAGGACCTGGGGGAGCTGGCTGACAGCCGGCTGAACATGAGCCAGCAGTGTGCCCAGGTAGCCAAGAAGGCCAAGGGCATCCTGACCTGTCTCAGAAATAGTGTGGCCAGCAGGAGGAGGGAGGTGATTGTSCCCCTGTACTCAGTGCTGGTGAGGCTGCACCTCGAATACTGTGTTCCGTTTTGGGCCCCTCACTACAAGAAGGACATTGAGGTGCTGGAGCATGTCCAGAGAAGGGCAACGAAGCTGGTGAAGGGTCTGGAGAGCAAGTCTTACGAGGAACAGCTGAGGGAACTGGGACTGTTTAGCCTGGAGAAGAGGAGGCTGAGGGGAGACCTTATCACGCTGTACAATTACCTGAAAGGAGGTTGCAGCGAGGTGGGTGTTGGTCTCTTCTCCCAAGTAACTAGYGATAGGACGAGAGGAAATGGCCTCAGGTTGCGCCAGGGGAGGTTTAGATTGGACATTAGGAAACATTTCTTTACTGAAAGAGTGGTTAAGCATTGGAGCAGGCTGCCCAGGGCAGTGGTGGAGTCACCATCCCTGGAAGTATTTAAAAGACGTGTAGATGAGGTGCTTAGGGACATGGTTTAGTGGGCGTGGTGGTGTTGGGTTGACGGTTGGACTYGATGATCTTAGAGGTCTTTTCCAACCTTAATGATTCTATGATTCTAAGTGGTTTCAGAACCATGCTCCTGTGGTGGACACCACGGAGGATGAAGCACCTTGGACCCTGGTGACCCACAAAAGCAGGACTCTGCTTCAGTCCCCACCCTCCAGCATTACAACCAAAAAGAGATATGAAGATTTAACAGCTGTAGACACCCACGAGCAAGGTCTGCAAGGAGCAACTGTACCAGCAGCACACAGTGGATACCGCAAAAAGAAATGATGAGTGCTCGTAGTGGGTGACTCTCTGTTAACAGGTACTGAGGTGCCCATCTGCTGACCTGACAGGGAGTTACGAGAGGTATGCTGCCTTCCAGGAGCTAAGGTCTGAGATGTTGCTGAGAGGGTGCCACAACTTGTCAAGAGCGCAGACTACTATCCATTGCTACTCCTTCATGTGGACATGAATGACACCGCAAGCCGGAACCTGGGCAGAATCAAGGAAGACTACAAAGCCCTGGGGGTCAAGCGAAAAGTATTGGTGCCCAAGTTATCTTTTCTTCCATTTTACCAGTTAGAGGAAAGCATGCAGCCAGAAATAGACATATAATGCAAATCAACTTCTGGCTTCGTGGTTGGTGCTGTCGTGAAGTTTTTGGCTTTTATGACAATGGGACATTCTTTGATGACTATAGCCTGTTAGGGAGGGATGGGATCCACCTGTCTAGAAGAGGCAAGGGAATCTTTGGCAGCAGGCTGGCCAGCTTGATGAGGCGGGCTTTAAACTGAAGGACTCAGGGGGCAGGGTCCAAAGTGGTTACACTCATGCCATTGCAACCAACTGGGGAATAAGCCAGGCCAACCAGAGCAGCAACAAATGTTCCTTAGCTGCCTCCCAAGATGAGAACCAGAAGACTAACCACCTCAAGTGCATGTATACTAATGCACGCAGCCTGGGGAACAAACAGGAGGAACTGGAGCTCCGTGCCCAGTCAGAAAGTTATGATATCATACGAATAACTGAAACACGGTGGGACAACTCACAAGACTGGAGGATCGCGATGGATGGCTGTAGGCTGTTTCGTAAAGACAGGCAGGGAGGAAGAGGAGTAGTTGCGCTCTATGCTAAGGAGAACCTTGAATGTACAGAAGTCAACTATGGCTATTGTGGAAGCCCTATCAAATGCCTCTGGATCAAGATCAGAGGGGTTGTCTCCAAGGGGGATCTTACAGTAGGCATCTGCTACTGACCTCCAAACCAAGACGATAAGGCCAAAGAAGCAATATCTGGGTCACTTAAGCAAGCTTTGGATCAACAGAACCTGGGTCTTATGGGTGACTTCAACTACCCAGGTATTTGTTGGAAGAACAATACAGCAGCTCACATGTCATGCATGAAGTTCCTGGAATGCGTAGAGGACTGCTTCCTCACACAAATGTTAGATGTGCCAACCAGGAATGAGGCACTGCTGGACTTGCTACTCACAAACCAAGAAAACCTGCTTTGCAATATCTCATTAGTGATAGCTGTGGCTGCAGTGATCACAATATTGTGGAGTTTGGGATCCTGCTGAGCACACTGAAGGTTAGTAGTAAGACAAAGGTTTTAGTTTTTAAAAGAGCAGACTTCAGCTTGCTCAGAGCTCAATTGGGAAGGATTCCATGGAAAGCTTCCATGGAGGATAAAGGAGCTAGCAAGTGCTGGGAGTTTTTCAAGAACGCTCTCCTGGAAGCACAAAAACAGTTCATCCCCTTTAAAGGTAAGGGAAGCAGGCGGAGCAAGAGACCCMCTTGGCTTAACTGCGAGCTTCTGACTCTGCTCAAAACCAAAAGAGAAGCATACCAGAGATGGAAAAGTGGATGAATACCCATTGAGAACTACAAGGGCATTGCCAGGGTGTGCAGAGATGCAGTTAGAAAAGCAAAAGCTCAGCTCAAATTGAAATTGGCCAGAGATGTCAAAAACTACAAGGAAGTGTTCTTCAGGTACGTAAAAAACAAGCAGAAACAGAAGGAAAATATTGGCCTGCTGTTAGACAGGAGAGGTGAATTAGTCACCAACAACACTGAAAAGGCAGAGGTTCTCAACACTTTCTTCACCTCTGTCTTTACCAGCACTGTTGGGCCCCAGGCCTTGGGAACAAAAATCTAGGTTGATGAAAACACAGACCCACTGTCAGTGAAGGAAGAGTTGGTATGTGAACTATTACAGGAGCTTGACCCCTACAAATCGATGGGCCCTGACATTATCTACCTGAGGGTGTTAAGAGAGCTGGCTGACGTCATTGTGAGGCYGCTTTCCATAATCTTTGAGAAATCGTGGAGATTGGGGGACGTCCCAGAAGACTGGAAGAAGGCTAATGTCACGCCCATCTACAAGAAGGGCGTAAAGGAGGATCCAGGAAACTATAGGCCTATCAGTCTTTCTTCAGTCCCTGGGAAAGTTATGGAACGAATCCTCCTGGGGGCTATCACAAGTCAAATGAAGCACATGATTGGGAAAAGCCAGCACGGATTCACCAAGAGCAAATCGTGCTTGACAAACCTCATCGCCTTCTACGGCAAAGTAACCTGCTCGGTTGATGTGAGGTGAGCGGTAGACATTGTCTACCTGGATTTCTCCAAGACTTTTGATACGGTTTCCCACAGCCTCCTCCTAGAGAAACTGATGCGTTATGGTCTAGACAAGTGGTCTGTGTGGTGGGTTGGGAACTGGCTGACAGGCCGCACCCAGAGGGTGGTAGTAAATAGCTCCTTTTCAAACTGGCAACCTGTCACAAGTGGTATTCCCCAGGGATCAATATTGGGCCCAATGCTGTTTAATATCTTTATAAGTCACCTGGATGATGGGATCAAGTGTACCCTGATGAATTTTGCTGATGACACCAAACTGAGTGAAGAAGTGGACACTTCATAAGGAAGAGCCACCCTGCAGGAACACCTGGATAGGCTGAAAGAGTGGGCTAACAAGAACCTTATGAAGTTCAACAAGGACAATTGTAAGGTTGTGCACCTAGGAAAACATAATCCAGGAGTGCAGCACAGGCTGGGATCTACCTGGCTGGGGAGCAGCTCTGTGGAAAGGGACCTGGGGGTCCTGGTGGACAGCAAGTTCAATATGAGTGAACAGTGTGCTGCTGCGGCAGAGAAAGCCAACAGGATGCTGAGTTGCATCAACAAGGGCATCACCAGCAGAGATAAAGAAGTCATTATCCCACTCTACTCAGTGCTTGTCAGGCCACACCTGGAATACTGTGTTCAGTTTGGTCCCTGCTATACAAAAAAGATGTGGTGCAGAGAAGGGCCACAAAGGTGATCAAAGGACTGGGAAGCCTGCTATATGAGGAAAGGCTGAGAGAACTGGGTTTGTTTAGCCTTGAGAAAAGAAGGCTTAAGGGACACCTCATCACCATGTTCCAGTATTTAAAGGGTGGCTACAAAGAAGATGGAAACTCCCTTTTTACAAGGATTCACATGGAAAAGACAATGGGTAAATGTAAAAGTAATGTAAAAAAATATAAAAAAAGTAATGGGCACAAATTACTCCCGGGGAGATTCCGATTGGACACAAGAGGAAAATTTTTCACAATAAGAACAGTCAGCCATTGGAATAATCTCCCCAGGGAAATGATGAATTCCCCAACACTGGACACTTTCAAGATTCAACTGGACAGGGTGCTGGGCCATCTTGTCTAGACCGTGCTTTTGCCGAGAAAGGTTGGACCAGATGATCCTTGAGGTCCCTTCCAACCTGGTATTCTATGATTATTTGCAACTGTGAGAAGAACCTTAAAAATGGAATACTGAGTGGATAATTCTYTTAAAATGTCTTGCTCTAACTTATGCTACCATAAGCTGATAATTATATGCATCCATTAAGTTTAATCTGTCACAGTCATTAACAATATGAACACCATTTTTTTTTTCTCAGGTTTGTGAAGTTCAGTAGAAAGGCTGGGTCCACTTGCATGAAAAGTTGGGATGACTGTGACTTGTGACTATATCACATGAGCTGCAGTATGTGTGCCACTTCAAATTTTTAATAGAAAAGTTATAGCCCGTTTAGTTCCATCTCTGTCCCCTACAGAATAAATGAGAACTTGGTTACAAGCACAGATAAGACAGACATGAAGTTTTTCTGTCCAACAGACAATTCTGAGTTTTCAAACTCTCCCTTTTTATTACAAAAATATTGAGTTCTTTTCAGAATCTGAAGGACACACATGCCCTCTTCAGAATATCTAATATACTGGTTATTAAAAGATGAGAGAAATACAGGAGCAAGTTCCTGTTTGGTTTACTTGGATATGATGAAACTGATGAAAGTGTGCCTCTTATATGCCATATGTTCTTTAATGTCCAGGTTAGTGAACAACTWGATGGAATTATGCCTGTCTTTGCTGATGACACTGTTTCACTAGGTATGAATAATTAAATACCCAATACTTGAGAAAGAACAGACTCAATAGCTAGAACAGTTAAGGGAAATTGAGGTTAACATCCTTCTTTCAAAAAAATACAATCAATTTTCTGGAGAAAAACAACTCAAATATGAGAGGTTGAGATTAATCATTTAGAGCTAGCTCATGTTCATTGATTATTAGAGACTAAGTCAGAATAACATCAACTATAAGATGAGAACGTGTGCTTTCTATATCCTGTATAAGGATACAGATACCTGGACTTTTCTAAAATGAATGAGGGTATATTTATTTGGGCTTTTGATTATAAATTCCATTCTAGTGTTGAGAAAAAAATCCTAATTAAAAAAAATATTGAAACTAGATGTTACAGTATCTCTTAGTAAAAGTGTTTAGGAGACCATCTTAAATTCGATATCGCTGCAAATGTTTGATTATCATGATGATATTTCATGTTGATATCTATATCCCTTCTACCACTTACAAAATTCTTTTTTGAGGATATTGAGGTAACAGATTACAAATAAGTTTGTCTTTGCACAACAGTCTGGCAAATAAAAAATGAACATACTGGGACAATGACAACTGTGCAAACTGTGTTATTCCAAAGTTTTGAAAAGCTGTGTTTTGTTGTGGTGGGTTTTTGTTTTGTTTTGTTTTGGGTTTTTTTGGTTTGTTTTTTTTTCCTTCCCAAAGACAACAGTCAGGCCAATATATATCACCTTGAGAGGTGGTTTGCAGTTTCAGGGGAGAAATAACTGTCTTCCAGTGAGCACTGGTAGATGAGAAGACTCTTTGCCACAAGGATTTTGGAATGACATCCTAACCCCTAGAGTTCACGAGAAGTTTCTGACATATGTTCCCCCAGAGCTTTTGGGTTTGATTAATTTTATAAAAAAAGTATTTTTTGAAAAAAAAATATTAGTTGATTCCAATCAACCAATGATTCACAAATTCATGGAGTGACATGTCAAGAAGGGTGTAGGAAATAATGAGAATTAGGACCTTCTTGCTAAAAGATTAGGTATTCATGTATTCATATATGCAAGTGTAAACATGGTGATGATCTCATTTTCTGGAGCTGAGATATCCTGAACTTCATTAACAAGGAGTTCAGGCACAGGAAGTTTCTGTTTGTGAGGAGTGATAGGTTTTTTTACTTTAAATGAGTTTGAAGAAAAAATTGAGAGAAATTGTATGCACCATTAGTCTGAAATGAGAATGATAAAAATGAAGACGGGAACATAYAAGAAAGCTTTGCCTTTAGGAAGCATCAAGGCCAGCTCTGAGCTCAGGTGAATGAGACAGTTGCCTTGGGAACAGATTGCTGGAGCAGCAGAACTGTTTCCTGCTTGCTCCTATCAGACACCAAGAAAGGATTTCTCTCTGTTGCCTATGAGCTGTGTAAGCTTGGGGTACATAAACTGACATTTCCTGATGAAGGAAGGGGAGACAGGTGTGATCCTTCCCAACAGCAGCAGTCATTGCCCAACTCCCATAACTTCCCTTTAATGGCCACAGAGCAAGTCCCCAAAGCATTTTCTCCTGTCTTTGACCTTCCCCTTCTCGTGGCAAGAGAAGGCTGGTTCTTCATCTTCAGAATAGCAATGATAATTCTTTGTCACACTTCTGAGGAGCCTTGAGCTGGTTTTCTGAAGTAGTTATTACAGAAAAACAAAAAGAGAAAAGGAATTCCAATTGTTAAGTGTTTAATAGAATAACCTCAGATTTAACAACAGGCAGTAATCTAATCCAAGAAATTATATGGGTACACTGAACAACTCAAGCTATGAAAAATTTAAAGTAGCAGGTCCCACCTTCATGGATTTTATTGAATTTTCTTAAAATGTCTGAAACAAAACCAAATCTGCCAGTTATTATTTATTGTAGCACTTACATATGTGTCACATAGTCTGTCCAGCAGCAGGTCTGTCTTGAGAAGTCATAGCCATCATTGGTAACCTACTCAAAAAACCTTTCATGTGCAAATCCCAAATGCTAGCATTCTGTAGGCTCAGGTGAAATCAGACAACATTTCTACCAGTTATGTACCTTTCCCTAAAGGCAAACTCAGAACTGTCAGATATGACATCTACAGCACCTGCGTCTATAGATTTCTTCTGGAATTCACCTTTTTCAGGCAGGAGGCAGATGAAATGATCTTTTTACATTTGATAGGTTTTCTAATGTGTAACAATACTACATTCCTGACACTTACCTAGTTCAAGAATTGCATTTCTTCACTGACAGGTTCTTGAAATATCACAAAAGAGTTTTTATCTAAAAAAATTAACCCAGTTAGATGATGGTGCAGTTTATTTAATTTTTATTATATTATTCTATCAGATTCTGAATCCACACTGGTTACTTTACATCACAAAATGACAAAATGCACCTTAATTTTTCAGGTGGGTGTAATCTCTTGCATTGCCCTAATGTCATACTAATTGTTTACTTTCTACAATGTTTGGATAAAATCACATCTGGATCAAGCATGGATACTGGTATGCAAAAATCATTTGGCTTTATATTCTTAAAAATGTATATAATTATAAATAAGCTAAACGATATATATAYACACACACACACATGCATAAATTAAGTATGCATGATTGATAAGAATGACTCAGCAACCTGGATAGCAGATATCCTTCCATAATATGATTGTTGCAGCTCAGTTACCTCATTTCATTTCATCAAGAATTGGAAACAGGTCTTATTTTAGTAAATATGTTGCATTTCAAAATGGTATTAAACATGTTGTACTCTGCCGATGAATTGTGTGCAGAAAACTGTCACCAAAAATTTGGTAAGTGTATTTAAACATATTCTTATATGTACTCAGATACGTACATTGCCTAATCCAAGAGTATAGCTAGGGATCACATTCACTAGTATCTTCAGAAAACAGTGACATTTTAACTGAGAGACATTTTACCTTAGATATCTCCTTTATGTTTTTTTCCAACCAACTTTGTTTATTTTTTGAAACTTGTATCAGATTCTATCAGTTTTAAATCATCACAAAAAATTCAAGATAGCTATCTCTGGGCTACATCTGATAGTAATATAAGCAATGTTGTATGTGTGCTGGTAGAGATAGATTAACCCAAAAATAGTTGGGACTGGTAAAGAGTGTACTGTAAATTAGCCAGGCCTTCCTGGATTGTATACAGTAGAGGTGGGTTTTTTATGACTGGAGGCAAAAGCAAAAAAAAGCGTGTGGTAGAAAAGGCACTAATCTTCCAGCTAGAAAATGATAGGAAACAGTATTTCAATTATCACAGAACTGAGGCTACGTCTCTTGTATATCCAGGGAAGGGCCAGAACAGCAGTGACACTTTGTTAAAGAAAAATATCCCCAAGCCTAATAATCTAGGAAATTCTAGAATTAAGGTTGCTTTTCAACTCCGCATCTCCTTATAAATTTGCAACTATATATAAATTGTGCAATTGCATGCTTTCCTCCCCGCCACCTCCTCTGCCCCCAGGACTATCTCGTGAAGCGTGTAAAATGGATGATCCTCATGGGGAAAAAAAAAAAGGTATTCAATATTTTGTCTTATCTTTTTATTTTCTCTCTACAGCTGTATATTTCATTTATTAGACTTTACTGAAACCATGTCCTCAAGACAGTTACTGCTTTTCTCATAGCTTTTTCTATCACAGTCATCACTATAGCAACAGAGTACTTCACAAGCATGAAGAAACTTATTTCACAAATTTCTGCAGAAGTGAGGTTTGTAGCTGAAGTTCTGTGTTTAAAAAGGGAAAATTGATAAATTAAATGAACTAATAAATTAGGTCAGCTGTACTGAAAATCTTACTCAAATAAATATAAAGAAGGTTTTGAGTTTTTCTTTTAAACTGAAATATGAACTGATTGTATCTTAAAAAAATAAAACTTGAACATTAGATCTACTTGAATATGTAATATTCTAAAGAAGAATACTAAGAGTAGTCAGAAATCTGTAACAACTAAAAGGAAAATTGGGCAAACATCATAAATTATGAGTAGATAGTGAAAATTCTCAAAAGTCAAACTGAGTTATTTTTTGAAGAGGAAGATAAAGCAAGCAGTAGAAACCATATGAATACTTTTAGTAATATAAATACAGTGGGAAAAGTAGCACAGCTGCTATGCATGAAGTTAGTAAGGGCTAAAGGGACAGGAAAATGTTATTGATCACAGGGTAGCATAGGCAGAATAGGAATGAGAGGTGGAAATGGAAAGTATAATTTCTTAGWAAAACTCAGAAGCATAATAAACTCAAAATGACAATACCCTATCATATCCATTGCTGAATTCTGTCTAGGAAGCAATCAGAATGGAATGAAGTTATTACAGGGATTCTTCAAAGACAGTTCAGGAGCAAATTTCATTTGATATTTTCACTAATTAAACATAAAAAGTAGGAATGGCTGAATGAAATTTAAAGACAAAATGTGATCAATGCCAAGTGCAACTCTGTTGTAATGTAGAAAAGAATGTGATGACTTTAGGGCTAAAATAATAGAAGTAGGTTAAAATATGAGAATATGATGTGAAATGTCATTAAATTAGGTATTCAGAAAAAGAATGTATAAAGTTTTCTTGAAAATAATCAAGGAGAAAAAGATGGAGGGAGGTAGATGTGACTTACAAACTATGAACCACCTTGTAAAAAAAAAAAAAAACAACAACATAAAAATGCAAATGATGTATTTGTTTCAGAAGAAGGAAGTTCTAGTTCAAGAAAATGAAGTGAATTTTCAGGGTTTTGAAACCTTTTCATTTAATTTGTCTCACTAAGCAGTTCTGAGTCTTCCCTGGGGAGGGGGGAAATTACCTATTTGCAGTTATTAGACTGTGTTCTAAAATTACCTTGCCTAGGAGTTTGGAAACTATTCTGTATCTTTTGGCATGCTCGCTTTCAGGAAAGTGAAACTTTCCACTCTGAGGCTTAGTCGGATACCTGCTTATAAGAAGGATAGGAACAAGAGGTTTACTTTTAAAATGGAACCTGACAGATCTATGAATTATTTATTTTGAATGGAAGCCTCCAAAAGCATGGGATTAAGCTAGCTGGTTCTTCCAGTCCTCTACGTTGCTTCAGCTAAAAAGAACTATTCAGCTGACAAATGGAAATTTTTTTTTATTCTTAATCAGAGTTTGATTACATTTTGATTTCTTCAGTTAAAAAAAAATTCCTCAAGAAGTAATAGAATGCTGGCATAAAACTTTAATTCCCAATAATCAGAGAGGATTCAAAAATAAAGTGGAAATTCCATTAAAAGAGTTCTAAGTCACTATGAAATGCTATATAATGTCACTCAGAGCTAGTTTATGGCATGTCAGCAGTGCAGGCAAAATTGCATGTTGTGGTTCAGAAGGAGGAGCTAGAGGTTCTGTGTGGTAACCTGCTTCTACCACAGGCAGGGGAGAGAGAGGAGGAAAGAGCTTGCAAAAGGACTGAGGGGAGGACAGACTCCTGCAGATTTAGGTTCTCTGTTACTATTGGTCCCTAGGAAGGGAAAAAGTTGAGCTATACTAAAGGGAAAGCTGATCTTGAGCACTAGCTACCACCCCACAAATGTATCCTTCCTTCTTGGGATTTTGGTAGAGACATCCCAAGGATTATTATGCCTTAATAATAGCCTACTTTGTCTATGCCTGTTTGTCTTGATGCTAATATAATTGAATGATGCTGCTATATACAAGTTAWGAAATAATTACAGTTATTTTATATTACACATAATATTACACATTGCATGCTACATTACATACAAGTATTATATTACACTATGATTATATTATTTTGTCCTGGTTTCGGCTGGGATAGAGTTAATTTTCTTCCTAGTGCTGTGTTTTGGATTTAGTATGAAAAGAATGTTGATAACACACTGATGCTTTTTGGTTGTTGCTAAGTAGTCTACTAGTCAAGGACTTTTCAGCCTCCCATGCTCTGCCAGGTGCACAAGAAACTGGGAGGGAGCATAGCCGGGACAGCTAGCCCAACTGGCCAATGGGGTATTCCATACCATGTGACGTCATGGTCAGTATATAAATAGGAGGCGTGGTCCAGGAAGTAGTGATCGCTACTTGGGTATCGCTCGGCGGGTGGTGAGCAATTGCATTGTGCATCACTCGTTTTGTATATTCTATCATCATTATTATTATTAATATCATTATTTTCCCTTCCTTTTCTGTTTTATTAAACTGTCTTTATCTCAACCCAYGAATTTTACTTTTTTTTTTTCCCCCCGATTCTCTCCCCCATCCCACTGAGGGGAGKGGGGAGTGAGTGAGCGGCTGTGTGGTGTTTGACTGCCTGCTGGGTTAAACCACAACAGTCCTTTTTGGTGCCCAACGTGGGGCACGAAGGGTTGAGATAACGACACATCTGACCTGACCTGTTAAAACAGATTTGTTATAAGCATTCATTATATCAGTTTAGTAGTTGCTGGTCATGATGGTTGGTTGGTTGGTTTATTTGCTCTCAGAGTTGTTGGATCTGTTTTTGGAGTTGCGTTATGTAACACCTTACTGGCTGTATATACTGATTATYGGTGTTTTTGTGCTGTTTATCACCTCTGGGAGATGGATTAAGGTTATGGCTTTGCTATATTGTGTAACACTGGCTTATATCATGATAAAATTATTGGTCATGATATTGTACTCAACATTGTCATCATCGCTGTACTTCTGGAGCTATCTCTCAGAAACTATTAGTAACTACACTTTTTACCTCTTCTCCTTGGAGAGCCAACCTATGGGGGAGACACCTTCCTTCACCTTCCCCTTCTCCTCCAGGCTGATTACAGTAGCTCTTGAGGATTTTGAATATCCTTGGGATGTTCAAACCAGCATGTTCCGATTGCTATGTCTCCTGAATGCGTTTCAGGCCTTGTTTAAGGTTAAACAACTATTTAAGAATACTACCCAGAGATCTGCCCCGAGGCTGGATAGGTATGAGTGGCAGGGTGCGTGGGACAGTATGGGCAAGTACCTAGGACAGCGGGCACCTCCAATGTTTTGGAACTTCACCCCGGAACAAGTGCAGAACCCTGAAAAACTAGTAAAATATTTGGAARAAGTATGCTGTCACCCTGGCAATTCCAGAGAGACACAGATCACTGCAACGTGCTGGGGCCTGGCCCATGCCTACCGAGCCCTATTCAACACTATTCAGAACCCTCAAGGGGAAAAGCAGGTCTCCGGATCTGACGACAAGGCGACAGGCACTGYGGCTRCTCCAACCCCCGCGACGGCCACTGCGGCTGCTCCAACCCCTGCRACGGGCACTGCGGCTGCTCCAACCCCCTGTGATGGCCACTGCGGCTGCTTCAACCCCCGTGACRGGCACTACAACTAAACCAGAGGACCAACCTGTGATGGTATCYGTCGCCCCTATACATAAGATGAAATCTTGGAAGTGAAAGTCAGCTTGTTTAGAAAGGGATGATGGAAAAGCAGGGCCATCCCGAGGAGGGGAGGAGGAAGAGGAGGAACTCGTAAGTGAGAYGGAAACCACCCGATCCCTATCCCTGAGTGAGTTGCGAGATATGTGAAAAGATTTCAGCCGTC